>PVJN01046747.1:0-16307 GCA_004026805.1 Lasiurus borealis
ATATGAGCTGCCCGTTCAAACCCAGGGAGCAAAGGCCAGGGTTTGGGGGGAAGGAAAGGGGGGTAACTGGGTTCGAGTGTGTCCTTGGGACGAATGGGTGGGCCCGGGAGTGCCCGGCCCCCTGGGCGCCCACGGGCCCAGCTCCGGGGCTGGCCGGGCTGCAGGGGAATGTCTGCCTCCGGCGGCGCCTTCCCTCCCTCCGGCCTCCGGGCTCGGCGGCGGCCGCCGTGTTCCCCAGCCTCTCCTGCCCTTCCCTAGCGCACGGAATTTTCCGCGAGTGGGGCCGTGGGTGGCTGCAGGGGAGCGATCTGTGACTTTCTCTGAAACCGTGTCAGTCTGAGAGTGACCGGGCAGCGTCTGGTGCTCAAAACACACTGGGTCTGTGGGGTGCAAACACTGGGTCTGTGGGGTGCTAGGGCCCACCCCCCCACACCTCCCCATCCTTCCCTCCTCCCTGGCGCAGCTCCCCTGTTAGAACCCCTCATCCTCTTCCGCCTCCCAGGCCGCACCCAGAACTCCTTGGCAGCAGGTAGTAGGGGTCCCTGAGGCTGAACCACAAAGGGGTGCTCCTCAGGATGTGGGGGTCCCAAGGGGCGGGTGGGAGGGAGGGAGCGGGTCAGCCCCTGGTACCACCCTGAGCTCATTCATTCCGAGCTTCTCCGCTCCGTATTTGGGGGGGGGGGGCGGACACAGCCCCATCAAGGCCCCATCGCGAGGTCAGGCGTGGGGGTGGGGTGGGCAGAGGGCCCCGAAATTCTGCGCGCTCCTGAGCCTGAGTGACCAGACGCCTGGGCCTGGGCGGACGCTGAGTCCTGGGGGCGAAACGCCCTCCCAGCGGGGCAGGACGCCGAGGCCGAGGCCCTTTTGTCTCCCCCGGGACAGTGTCTCCGAGCAGCGCTGGCGGCAGATACAATAAAGTCACCCAGCCCCCAAACTCGCCACCACCACCGCCCGGCCCGCCCTCTCCCGAGAGGGGTCAGCCTGGCCTGGCCTGGGGGCTTTCCTCGGGCTGCTCCCGAGGCCCCCTCCTCCCCTCTTCCTCACCTGTGACCTTTGCCCTCTCAGCCTGTGACACCCCCCCTCCTCTGCCCTCTCTCTCCGGGCACAGGGGCCCCCAGGCACTTGGGGGAGGGGAGGCCTCTGGGAATGGGAGCCACTGGGAGGTACTAAGCTCACCCCCTCGGGGCCCCAGCATTGGAAAGGGGGACACCTGGATGCCTCAGCCATAGGGGTTTTCAGGTGCCTTTCTTTTTGGGGTGCCACTCCACTAGGGAGGGACTGGGGGCGCTCCGGCCCCAGGAGAGGCTGAGATGAAGTTCTAGGCCCTGTATGTGTGTGTGTTTGCATGCGTGTGTATATGTGTGTGTTGGTGTGTGCATATGTGTGTGTTTGTGTACGTGTGTTTGTACACGCATGTGTGTTTGTATGTGAATGTGTGTATGTGAGTGTGTGTTTGTGTGTGTTCTGTGTTTGTGTGTGAGAATGTGTATATGTTTGTATGTGTATAAGCATGTGTGTGTGTGTGAGTGTGTGTGTGAGTGAAAGATGAGGTAGACTTCACATCAAGCCCTACCCGGTTTGGCTTAGTGGATAGAGTGTCGTCCTGAAGGGTCCCAGGTTCAATTCTGGTCAAGGGCATGTACCTTGGTTGCGGGCACATCCCCAGTAGGAGGTGTGCAGGAGGCAGCTGATGGATATCTCTTTCATCGATGTTTCTAGCTCTCTATCCCTTTCCCTTTCTCTCTGTAAAGAATCAATAAAATATATTTTTTTAAAAAGAGAGATGAGGTAGACTTCACATCTCATCTTGCTGGAGGCTCAGGCCTGTCCAACCTCCAGAGGTGGCGCTACATGGCATGTGCATGCATATACATGCAGATACACACACATGTTACATATGTTGTTCTCTCATCCATCCATTCCTTCATTCATTCATCACTGGTCTCCCTCTGGGCTCAGAAGGACTCAAGGAGCCTCTTCTCTGCCTCTGTGGGGGTGGGGGCGGCCAGGGTGTCTGTGTGGTGGGTTTGTGTGCAGGTCTGCAGGCGGCTGCGGTCCAGGGGGAGGGCCTGTGTGTATAAGTGAGCGTCTGTGTCAGTGTGTATGTTTGGCATCTCTTCCTGCAGCTCCCAGGGCCGTCCAGAAGCATAAGTGGTGTTTGGAGCAAAGACCCCTGGCGCGACCCTGGTTTTGAGGCCAGAAGATGTCCCTCCTCTCAGCCTTGGCACTGGGCCCCTCTCCCAACTGGGTGGGGCGAGCCTCCAGCAGGACCTCGGGGCCCAGGGCCCTCCAGCTGGGCACTGGAACGCCAGGCCAGCAGGGCCACCTAGCCCTGGGCACGGCTCCTGCCCTCCCTGGCACCCCACTTGGACTTTCGGGTCCAGTAGCAAGGAGCCCTCCCACTCTTCTCCCTTAGCCTGCTCCCCCAGACCCAGAGCTGGTCACAGCTTGGGGATTCCGGGGGGTCCCCGAGGGGCAGGTGCGGGGGAGGAGGGGAGTGTCTGTCGGAATGAGCGTGGCTGGTCTCGCCTGCTGGAGACCAATTTCACAAATGATTTTTGCAACAATTAAGAAGTGTGGCGGGGTGAAATGGTGATTTCACATCCAGCAGGGGAAAGGGGGTTCACCTGGGAGCGGGGGCGGCTTCCCCTGGAGGTGGGGGGTGGAATTCCCCCCTCCTCTCCGTCCCCCTGGCTCACCTGCTTGCCCCAGTGCACCCCCATAGAGACATCATCAACTCCCCAGGACCCCAATCCAGGCTGTTAGCACAGAGGGACGCCCTCTGTATGGCTGGTGCGGGGCTGGGCCTGGCCTGGGAAGTTTTCGCTTCAGCCTCTCATCCTGCTCCCTCTGCCTCTCTCTCCCTGCCCCGTCCTCCTCCCTCTCCTCTCTCTCTCTCTCTCACACACACAGCACTCAGGACACCCTTTTCTTTCCCCGTGCCCCCACACTCTGTCACGGGCGCTTCCATGTCTTTTTGTCTCTTTCTCTTTCCTCCTGGGCTCCCCCAGCTGCTCCCCCTCTCCGGCCTGTTCCTCCATCCTCCCCCTCCCCATCTCCATGGTTTCCGGAGGTATGCCCAGCCCCCGTCGCTCTGGGCTGTAACTCAGACCTGAAGCCCTGGGAGAGCCCTTGGTCCCCTCGGGGTGGGGCGAAGGCCTTCTGGAGGGGCCCCTCTCTGCTCTGCCTCTGGCTCCCCACCTTTTGTTGGCCGGGCCCCACCTCAGCGTCTCTAAAATCCTGATGTCTCCCCACCCCCGCCCAGTGACATACAATTCTTATTATTCCAAAAGCGAACTCCTATTCACGAGCTGGAAGTCTGAAAGGCCATGAACGTGGTCTAAACATGACATCCAGGAAAGAGACACATAAAAGCACGAAAGGACAGTGGAAGTGCGGAGGAAGGAGTCCCTAAGAAATGGTTTTTAAAAAAATGGAGTGATATGTAAAAATAGCAAGTAGAGTTTTAAAACATAGAGAATGAAATGCATAAATACAATATATCTGTGTATACTGTATATGAGGCCCCTAGGATCATAAGCAATGCAAAAAATGTCACTGTTAATAACTCATTCTTGGATTGCACCCCCTCCTTAAAATTCAAATTGCCCCCGCCCCCCTGGGACGTGTACCCCATGTTGGGAACCTCTGCTCTAAAGGAACCTCTCCAGGCCCAGCCCAGTCTGCCTCCAGTCTCCCCACCCCCCACTCCCAAATCACCCCATGCTAACCGCCCCCACCTCCACCTCTCTCTGTCCTGACATCTTGCTCCACCCACCTGCGCCCCCAACTTCATTTAGAAGGGTAACAACGGTGCTGACAGGAAGTCTTTCTCCCAAATTCCCAGGCGGAACCCTCCAAACCCGATGGAAATGGGAGAGGAGAGCAAGGCCCCCGGGTGACATCAGCCGGGAAGCTGGCCTTCCTCTCGCCGCCCCCACCCACCCCAGCCCGTGAGTGATGGCAAGTGTGACACAGCTTAGGACTGCTCCTGGGGTCCCGTTCCCCTGCCCCTCGTGTCCGGTGGGCCCTTCTCCCAGCCCGAGGGGGAGGACACTCTGTATTCCAGATCTCTGCAATGAGCCCCTTTTGAAAGCGACTGGCCAATAAATCTTTCTTTCAAGGGTGATAAATCCACCTTGAAAACCAGGGGTTTTGATTTCGGGGGAATGGTCTTTTGCATTTTCAGAAGCTCCGGTCAAAGGCATCTACAAATGGAATGATTCCGTCTTCAAATGTGTGATAATGAGAGAGGAGGGGGTGGGGTGGGGGAGGTGAAGGAAGACATGGAATATCCTGGAACAAAGCACCCTCTGCAGGCTCACGCCAGGTTCCAAAGCCAGGAAGCCTCAGCCCCTCAGAAAAGAACACCTTTTCCACGCTCCCCCCATCTTCTGTTCCTGTTTTTCTCTGAAGAAGGAGCCTTGCCGAGACCGGTTTGGATCAGTGGATAGAGCGTAGGCTTGTGGACTGAAAGGTCCCAGGTTCGATTCCGGTCGGGGGCATGTACCTTGCTTGCGGGCACATCTCCACTGTGGGGCGTGCAGGAGGCGGCTGATCTATGTCTCTCTCTCATCAATGTTTCTGACTTTCTATCTCTCTCCCTTCCTCTCTGTAAAAAATCAATAAAATATATTTTTAAAAAAAAGAAAAAAAAGAAGGAGCCTTCTGCGAAGAGAGACCTGGAGATCCCTGCCCCAGCCTGCATAGGAAGGGCAGGGAAATGCCAATGTTTCCTTGCTTCTCCCCAGAAAAGGAAAATGGAACGTGCTGGGGTCCAGTCCTCAGAGTAAATAACAAGGGCAGTAATAATAATAATTATGGCTTCTCCCAGGCCCACTGTTCCATAGCGTCTCCCTGAGCCGCCTCCTTCCCTTCCT
This sequence comes from Lasiurus borealis, assembly GCA_004026805.1. NCBI lineage: Eukaryota > Metazoa > Chordata > Mammalia > Chiroptera > Vespertilionidae > Lasiurus > Lasiurus borealis. The sequence continues at coordinate 4,881 of PVJN01046747.1, forward strand.
CCTCCTCTTCTCCCTCTTCCTCCCGAGCTTCCTCCTTTCCTCACTTCCGCATTTCTTCCCCCTCTCCTCATCCTTCTCCTCAGGCTGGTCCTGGGAGCCTCTCCCCTCCTGAAGTTCTGGAAACTAAGACTGCGGGGCTGAAACTTACAGGGACACCCAGCAGGTGCCCACAGGCCTCTCGTGCCCACCTTGCCAGGTGGCCAACTGCTGGGACTGCCCTCTCCTCTCCCTGCACTTGCTCCCCTGGCCCCTGGTTTCTCTCTCTCTCTCTCTCTCTCTCTCTCTCTATCTGTGTGTGTGTGTGTGGTGTGTTTTAAATATATTTTTATTGATTGCAGAGAAGGAGGAGACAGTGAGAGAGAGAGAGAAACATCAATATTGAGGGAGAATCATTGATTACCTGCCTCCTGCATCCTCCCCCCTCCCACCCTCACTTCCCCACTGGGACCTGGACATGTTCCCTGACCGGGGATTGAACCATGACCTCCTGGTTCATCAGTTGACGCTCAGCCACTGAGCCGTGTTGGCCAGGCCTGGATTTTCCTCTCTTGCTGCTTTCCCGCTGGCTTTCGGAAGTGCAGTCAAGGCCATCTTCACAGTGGGCTCTCCAATATCTGGGCAACCCTTCCTCCGCCTGTGCATCCCTCTCTCCACTTCCGGTGTGGGAAAGTGCCCCCCAATAGGAGACTGCCCCTCCAGTCCGCCCCAGTCCCCTAAAGGGTGGAAGTGACTGTGTGTGTATTGGCGTGTAGATGCAGGAATGTGAGGCTGAGAGCATTCCTGTGTGAGAGCACGTAAGAGCAGGTGAGTGTGCCCGTACCTGTGTGCATGTGCACATGCATGCATGTGTGCACACAGGACGTATGTGGGCCCACGCAGACACGAGGAGGTGGAGGGGTGTGTGCTACGGGAACGCGTTCCTGGACCCGGGGGAAATCTCCCCCCAGCGCCCCGCTGCCTGAACAAAAGCCAAGTATCGGATCTCGGCGGGCTGCCTCCGCTGGCTCCTTCAGATCACTTCTCCAAGTTCAATTTGCACCGAGTCCAGCGTTAATGGGTTGTAGACTGCGCCCTTGGACAATTACCTTATCACAGCCGCACATCTATGGAGCCGGCGCAGCATTTTCATGAAACAAATCAAAGGTTGGGGGTGGTGTCGGGCCCAGCGCCGGCTGGCCTGCAGCTCTGGCTGCGCGCGGTTCCAGGGAAGCTCACAGCCCGGCTGACTTTCCCTCCAGGCCCCCAGGCTTTTTTGGGGGGAGAGGAGGGGCGTGCGGGGGGATGGGAATTAGGTTGAAAGATCAAACGCTGCTGGTCCCCACCTCAGACGGGGCCGTTGCTAAGGGAAAGCTGATGGAATTGGGTTCCCGGGTCCCCCAGGCTGGTCTGCCCCCGTCTCCGTGGGAAGCCCCCTCCTTATCACAGGCCTCTCGGTAGAGAGGGTGCAGCAGACCCCACTCGGCTCCTGCAGCCCACGTGCCGAAGTAGATGCTCAATAAATGCTTACCGATGGATGGATGAATGAATGAATGAATGAATGAATGGATGAATGAACGAACAAATGACGGCAGCACAAGCAGGGTGTCTGGACTTGGGAAAAGTGGGAGACCTGCGCTTGAATCTTGCGAGGTCAGCAACTTGCCGTAATATCGAACCTTTGCGGTGCCACATGCGCGCATATGACACATGCACACATATGACACACGCCCACATGCTCACACAGGACTCAAAACATGGCCCATCAGTAATATCCTCCGCAGCAGCAGTGCCCAGGGCTTGGTCTGCAGTCAGGCCTCAGCACAAGCTGGTGTCCCTGCTTCCTGCTGCTCCCTCTGCAGCCGCCCCTGGGGACTGGACAGTTGGGTACACACCTCTGCAGTTCCTGGCGGGGCTGTGTCTGGGAGAGCACAGAGGATGCTCAGTCAGGAACTAAGCTGAATGATCCTATTGCTCTTCGATCTTGGGCACCGATATAAACAACCAAGCATTTCTGAATGCCTGCCCCACGCCAGGCATCTAACAACCAGCCTGTTTCACCTCAAAGCCTCCCCGTGTGGTGGGCACTAGCATCCCTGTTTTACAGCGGCTCAGGGAGGCGGGTGTCCAAGGTCAAACAGACCATGTCAAGGTCAGAGAGTACCAGGTGGCACTCGCTATTTTAACATAGGCTTCTTTATAGCCTGTCCTCTTTCCTGCTCTCGTTTCTTTGCTTGCTGCCTTGGTTTCCCCTTTTGAACCCAGCGCTGAGAACAGAGATGGACACGTGGCAGGCCCACAGAAGGAACTACAGTGGTACCTGGAGATACGAGTTTAATTCGTTCTGTAATCTTGAGGCGTGGGAAACTATGAGACGCTCGAGTCGCGGTAAACTGGTGGGTTGTGTGCAGCCGGCCAATCTGCGTGATTACTCCTATTGCAAATGTTGCTCGTATTTCAAAGCAAAAATCGCTTGCTTGACGGCTCGTATCTCAAAAATCTCATATGTTAGGTCACTCGTATCTTGAGGTACCACTGTATTGAAGGAATGTATGAAACAGAAACATTCTAATGACCTAATGGCCATCAATGGCTCTGGAGTCCAGGGGGTGGGGTGGGGGGGCTGGGGCCGGGAGCCTGCAGACCACAGGATGCCAGAGCGGGGAGGGGGCTTTGGAGATGATCTTGTCCAAGGAGTGGGCAGCAGCAGGAGCCACCCCCCTCCGAGGGAGCTGTGGAGAAGCCAGAAGGGCTTCTGCATGGCCAGCAAGTGCCTCGCCCGGGGGAGGAGGTGGCCGGTGTGGGAGAGAGCCAGGGGCCCTGCCGGGTGCCGGGTCTTCATTGAAATGTATGGGTGGAAGGAAGTGTGCACTGCATATTTGTCTGGGTGAATTAAAAGCACAATCCCCATGTCCCAGAGGGAGCAGTTGGTTCATATTTATACATTTAGTCTTACAGGTGTAAAATAGGTTTCCTTTATGCTTATGTAATAATTTTTCATTTGAATTTCAACGCTTTATTCCCTTCTTTGGATTCAAGTCTTCCACCTGAACCTGATTCTCTCCATAACCATTAATTCCTTCATCATAAAAATGAATTCCATCTTATTCTCTATACTGGCAGTTATAGCAGATCAAAAAGTGCCGTTGCAAAGGGGCTCCCCCGCTCCCCGCTTTATTCCCCTCCCCCATCCACCTCACCCCCCACCAGTGCTGAGTTTCAGAAACCAGGGCTTGGAGCGGAAAAACTTATTTCTCTCGCTTGGAAAGGGGGGTGTGCGCTGTGGAATATGCTCTTCAGTTTCAGAAGGACAACAACAACAGTAATAATAATGGTGGCCGGGTACTGACGACAAGCCAGACACCTGTGAGGCACTTGGGGTACATCGTATTGTTAAATGTGCATACACATCAGGTCCCGGTGTCTTCATATTACAGATGAGGAGACAAAAGTCCAGAAATGTGAAATAAATTGTCCACGGTCACACAGCTAGGAGATAGCAGAGCTTACATTTTCTTAAAAAATATATTTTATTGATTTTTTTACAGAGAGGAAGGGAGAGGGATAGAGAGTTAGAAACATCCAGGATGAGAGAGAAACATCTATCAGCTGCTTCCTGCACGCCCCCCACTGGGGATGTACCCACAAGCAAGGTACATGCCCTTGACTGGAATCGAACCTGGGACCCTTCAGTCTGCAGGCTGATGTTCTATCCACTGAGTCAAACTGGTCAGGGAAAATTTTATTTTTTTAAAAAATATTAACGATTTCACATAGACATTATAATAGAACTAGAGGCCCGGTGCATGGCATTTGTGCACTGGGGTGGTGAGGGGGGGTGTCCCTCAGCCCAGCCTGTGCCCTCTAACAGTCTAGGACCCCTCGGGGGATGTTTGCTTGTCAGGGAGCCGGCCTAAGCCGGCAGTCAGACATCCCCTGCCTTAGCACTGCAGAGACGGGAGAGGCTTCCGCCACCACCCTGCGCTCGCCAGCAGTGAGCCTGGCTTCTGGCTGAGTGGTGCTCTCCCTGTGGGCATGCACTGACCACCAGGGGGCAGCTCCTGTGTTGAGTGTCTGTCCCCTGGTGGTCAGTGCACATCATAGCGACCAGTTGTTCCGCCATTTGGTCTATTTGCATAGTAGGGTTTTATTATATAGGACTAGAGGCATGGGATTCATGCACTGGTGAGGGGCGTGGCCTGCGGGGTTCAGCCCACTATGGGAGCATGGCTCATCCCCGTCAGCAGAGTGGCTGTGGACCCACCGTCTGAGTGGCTGCTCCCTGGTCCGGCATCTTCTGTGGAGCTGGAGCACTGGCTCTCCAGGGATGGGGCCCAATAGCACTGAGAGGCAGCAGAATAGGCCTGAGTCCTGTGGTGGCCATAAACCTGCCTTCTAGCCTCTGGGGTCAGTTCTGCATTAAATGTCTGCCCCCTGGTGGTCAGTGCGTGTCATAGCGACTGGTCGACCTGGCGTGGTGGTGGTTCAGCTGCAGTTTAGTCACTGGGCTTTTACTATATAGGATGGGCACTCACACACATAATAGATACCCTCTCGTGCCCCTCGCCTACCTGGTTTCTTTATTTTCTCCCAGAAGAAACCACAATAATGAATTTGGCGCATATCCTTTCTATCCATGCTGTAGTAGGCTGAACAACAGCCCCCACAGACATTGGGTCTTAATCTCTGTCACCTGTAAATGTTATCTTAAAATATGAAAGAATCTGTGGCGATGGGACTGAGTTAAAGATCTTGAGATGGGAGATTATCCTGGATTGTCTGGGTGCGTTTGAAATGCCTCCCAGGTGTCACTGGAAGAGAGAAGAAAAGGGAAATTTGATGCAGTAGGAGAAGGTACTGGGACTATGGAGGCAGCAAATGGAGTGATGTGGCCATAAGCCAAGGAATGCTGGCAGCCACCAGAAGCTGAAAGAAGGGACAGATTGTCTCCTAGAGAGAGCACTTCCTGTGACACCTTGATGTTGGCCCAGGGGCAGTAGGATGTAGGACTCTGACCTCCAGAACTGTGAGAGAATAACTTCCTGTTGTTTTAACTCACCAAGTTTATGATCATTTCTCATGGCAGCTACAGGAAGCAAGTGCACATGCTTTTAGCATTTTACTCCATATTTACATTAGAAGATGTAGTCTTTACAGTTTTTATGTGATACGCTGTGGACATCATACTGAAACTTGCTTTTCTTGCTCAACATAATGTTTTGAGATTTGTCCTGATCGACACACAGTTGTTGGCTTAAAGGCAAAATAGAATCTGACTGGCCAGGCAGACTCCGTGGGATCTTGAACGGCCGAGTTTTGCCTCTGCAGGGCGCTCTGCCAGGAAGAGGTGGCGGTTTTCCTGCCTGCCACGCCCTGAAAGGGCAGAGCCACAGGTGTGCTCCCTGAAATCCCAGTGTGACTCAGGTTGACACAGGGTTGCCATGGGTTGGGGAGAGTGGGCTTATGGGATTGTGGGGGACGGTGTGGAGTCCAGGTTTCAAGGGAACCCAGGATTCTGTGTCTCCGGGACCTGGGAGAGTCCAGGGGTCAAAGCCATGGAAGAGAAAGACCGTAGAATGGAAAAGAGAATGTGTGTGTGTCCGTGTGTATGTGCATGTGCGTGTACCTGCCCGTGTGCATCTGTGTGTATTAGTGTGTATTCCTTTTTTTAAAAAATATATATTTTATTGATTTTCTACAGAGAGGAAGGGAGAAGGATAGAGAGTTAGAAACATCGATGAGAGAGAGACATCCATCAGCCGTCTCCTGCACGCCCCCCACTGGGGAAGTACCCACAACCAAGATACTGTACATGCCCTCAACCGGAATTGAACCTGGGACTTTTCAGTCCGCAGGCCAACGACTCTCTATCCACTGAGACAGACCGGTTTCGGCAAGTGTGGACTCCTTAAGGTCACTGACATTGTCTGCCTCTTCCCCCGGGAGAAGAAATGAATGAATGTGGGAGTCGGAAAAAGGTTGGTGATGCGTCCTGTAAATACATCTGTGTATGATTATACACGTTGGTACACACTGCAGATTGTGAGTGAATGAATAGTTACATCCCTGTGAATGAAGGTCCCATTCATTGGCAGTTCAGATCGCTTTCATGTGTGAGCTTTAAACACTTGATTCTTGCCTCGCTGTGGAGGGCCATCAGCCTCGATATTATTATCCCCCGAGGAAGTGAACCTGGGGTGAGGGTGGGAAGCTGCTTTCCTTCTGTTGCAGAAGAAGCCGCTGCCGCAGCTGGGGTTGCGGGCAGGTGGGTCCGGCCAGCGGGCGCTGCCCTAGGCCGCAGGCTCGGAGACGTGGCGCGGTCCATCTTCATCTTGGTTTCCATCTCCACGTGCTGGGCTTCACGGGGCCAGTTATGAACCTCTCTGGAATGTCCTTTTCACATTTACGGAATGAGCATACGTAGCTGGTGGGGGTGGGGCAGGCTGCTGGCCAGAGAGCACGTGCCCAGTGGCTGGCCCTCGGCCGGGCTCAGCAAGGGGCAGCTTTTTACTGCTTATCCTCCAGCCAATGCTCCTTTTCCTCTCACGATCCCTCCCGGGCTGTCACCTGCATTCCACCCAGAACGACCAGGGGCATTTAGGGAAGCAAGCAGCTCAACCAGTTGGCTGGCATCAACTGTTATCAGCAGGGGGGCTTGAGCTGTCCCTTTTTGGGGGGTCATTGGGGCGTGATGACCTGTGACCTGTGCAGCCAGCAGGGGTAGGAGCCCAGCAGATTTGGGGTCATCTGGGACTTCTGGAAAGACCTGATGGACCACTTTCCAAACTGGGGTTTTTCATTACGGAGGGGCCAGTAAATCAAAGCGATGGCTGCAGGCTGCAGACTTAAAAGGGCCCCAGGCGGATGGAACCGGCAGGGAAGATGCTGATGGGGGAGGAAGCTGGAGCTTCCCCACAAGTCTGCCGGGAGCAAAGTGACACGCCAGGGAGAGAAGCCGGCAAAAATAAAACCGAAAGATAAATGCCAAACTGGAGAAAATACTCTCCACATCTCTGCTGCAGAGGGTCTGAGTCTTTGCTATGTAAAGAGCTCTTGCAAATCAATAAAGATGAATAAACAACCCATAGGCAAAGGCCATGGGCAGGCAATTTCTCAAATATCCCCCCCCCCCCTGAAGGCTGGACCCATGGAAACATTGTCAGCCCAATCAAATATCCAAGAAAAGCAAATTAAAACAGCGAGATGCTATGCTCCCCTGGGAAGTGGCCGTTGGAAGACAGGAAATGATATCCGGGCTGCTGACGGTGCTGAAAGCTGGGACCCTGATGTATTGGTGGTGAAAGAGTCTATCGGCACCAGCTTCCTGAAGGGCAACTTGAAAAGTATGTTTCCAAAGCTCCAAAATGTGTAGAACCATCTGGAGATGATAGAACATAGATACATCTGTGTTCTCAATGAAACGATCTTTCAGAACGTTTATTACTTAAATACGTTTTTATTGATTTCTGAGCGGAAGGGAGAGGGGGAGAGAGAGAGAGAGAGAGACATCAGTGATGAGAGCAAATCATTGGTCTGCTGGAGACTGAGTCTGCAACCTGGTAACCAAATCCTGACCTCCTTGCTCATAGGTTGATGATACTCAACCACCAAGTGACACCGGCCCGACCTGACAGATGTTCATGAAACACTGAGTGGAAAAGGCAGTGGTATCTCCAAACATAATATCATATCCCAGAGTGGTATCTCTAGATGGTTCTAGGAATTCATCACGTGTATGTGCAGAGACATGTGTTATCATAGCTTTCCTTATAACAGGGGGAACTGGGAAAATCTGAAACAGTGGGATGCTGACAGGTATATGAGGAAATATCCATATAATGGAATACTCTGGATGCAGCATAAGAGGTAACACTTGTGCTCTGGCCGGTTTGGCTCAGTGAATGGAGCGTCGTCGGTCTGTGGACTCAGGAGTCCCAGGTTTGATTCCGGTCAGGGGCATGTACCTTGGTTGTGGGCGCATCCCCACTGGGGAGTGTGCAGGAGGCAGCTGGTCGATGTTTCTTTCTCATCAATGTTTCTAGTTCTCTGTCCCTCTCCCTTCCTCTCTGGGGAATCAATAAAATATATTTTTTAAAAAAAGAGGTAATACTTGTATAATGTTTCCTTGGCTCCATGCTAGCAACCATCATGAATGCTTTACAAAATACATTAGCTCATTTCATCCTCTGAGGTCAATACTAATGTTATCATCTTAGTTGTAATGGTGAGGGGTTAAGGAACCGGTTCATAGTCCAACTCCAGGATCTGTGTTCTTAACGATCTTTCAGAGTGTTTATTTTTAAAATATATTTGTATTGATTTCTGAGCGGAAAGGAGAGGGAGGGAGAAAGGGAGGGAGGGAAGAAAGAAGAAGAAGAAGAAGAAGAAGAAGAAGAAGAAGAAGAAGAAGAAGAAGAAGAAGAAGAAGAAGAAGAAGAAAGAGAGAGAGAGAGAGAGAGAGAGAGAGAGAGAGAGAGAGAGAGAGAGAAACATCAGTGATGAGAGCGAATCATTGGTCTGCTGGGGACTGAGTCTGCAACCTGGGAACCAAACCGTAACTTCCTTGCTCATAAGTTGAGCTCAACCACCAAGCGACACCGGCCCTGACAGATGTTCCTGAAACATTGAGTGGAAAATGGCAGCTTCCAAAACAGCCTAATCCTATCTGGAAAAAAAAGCATGTGAATGTGTAGGAAAAGAAACCAGAAGGTGTACCCGAATGATCCTTGAGCACTATGAAGAGGTGAGATGATGGATAATGTTTATTTTCTCCTTTTTTGAGAGAGACACAGAGAGAAAAACACCGGCTTGTAGCTCTACCTTTTTATGCATTCACTGGTTGGTTCTTGTCGGTGCCCTGACCAGGGGTTGCATCTGCAGCCTCGGTGTAGCAGAATGACACTCTGACCCACAGCTACCTGGCCAGGCCTCTAAGCATTTTCTCATCTAAAAATAAAAATGTCTTCATTGGTTTTAGAGAGAGAGGGAGAGGGAGAGACAGGTATGAGAGAGAAACACTGATCTGCTGCCTCCTGCATGCCCCCTACTGGGGATCGAGCTTGAAACATCAACCAGCTGCCTCCTGCACACTCCCCACTGGGGATGTGCCAGGAACTGAACGGTGACCCCTCAGGGTGCCTGGGACGATGCTCACCCACTGAGCCACCCAGCCAGGGCTGTAAATGTAATTACAGTGAGAATTATGACTTGCAAAAGTAAGGACATCCAGGTGACAGTTATGACAAGGAAAGGAAGCAGACTTTGGGCCCATGTTCATGGCTCAGAATCTAACGACCCCAACCCAGTGTCCAGGCAACGGAGTGAGATTCACGGGTCACTCCAGATCTTTCCATGGACCCCGGGCCGCCTGTGCCCTGCTTCCCAGGGAGTGGGGGAGCATTGGTGTGAATTGCCTCTAAGACAACTCCCAGAAGCATGCCTGTACGGGACCCTCCTCCCCTACCCCTGCACCAGCCCGGGGAGCAGCTGGCACGGCTGGCACAGCCTCCGGGAGTTTACGGCAAAGCTCAGGTGCCAGCCACCTCTGCTGACTTCGAGTTCCATGGCGACTGGACATTATTCCGCTCCCAGATGAATAGAGTTCAGTGTATGTGTGAGTGTGAGAGTGTGTGAGTGTATATGTGAGTGTGAGAGTATATGTGTGTGTGTGTGTATATGTGAGTGTGAGAGTGTATGTGAATGTGTGTGTATATGTGAATGTGCATATACGTGTGTCTTTTCGCCCCTTTGTCCGGACCACTCGAGTAGCTCCAGTGTGAACATCGACTCTCAAAGTACGGTCCCCAGGACGCACCAGAAATGCAACTTCTCAGCCCTCCTCCCGAACCTCCTCCCCACCACGACCTGCAGAACCCGAAACTCTGGAGGATGGGGGAGGGCAGCAAGCTGGGTCATCACAGCCTTCCAGAGGGTTCTGAGCTCGCTCAGGTGTGAGAGGCATCACTCCGAGGGACGGCCGTGTCCGTGTGAGTGTGACGGTGTGAGGGTGAGGGTGTGAGGGGCATCTGTCACCTTCCCGGATGCTCCCCAATGTGGCCGGCTGTGCTGCACTCGTTCTTGAAATGCTGAAAGCGGCTCTGGGAAATGAGCTCGTCCTTTTCATTCCCGCTCCCGCCCTCCCCGCCCTCGGAGCGCTGCTGACAGCTGATTAATGGGGAACGGCTCTCCAAAGATTTCCTCCATATATTAGGTTAGGGAAGGCTTTGAAAACTTTCCGTGCCGACCGCGCCGCGAAGACTCCCCTCGCTGGCTCTCCCGGGGGAGGCGCTGCGTCCCCGCCTGGAGACGCAGCCGGTGACCTCTATTTCTGGGCGTCGCTGGGCCAGGCCAGGCTGGGGGCCCGGCGTGGGTCCCCAAGTGCGTTCCAGGGCTGGTCACTGGGCGACCTTGGGCGAGCCACCCCCTGCGGTGCTGTGTGATCCACTCTTTGCTGCGGGCACTCATGATCCCTAAGTTCACACCCACGTTCCGAACTTCTTCTGTCCGGCATTCCCAGAGCCGGCATTGTTGAGAAGGGTCACGGAGCTGTGTTTCATACGATGATTTACGTTGGACATCTATGGAATTGTAGGAGGTAGTGTGTGTGAGAGTATGTGAGTGTGTGAGTGTGAGAGTGTATGTGAGTGTGTGAGTGTATGTGAGTGTGTGAGTGTATATGTGAGTGTGAGAGTATATGTGAGTGTGAGAGTGTATGTGAGTGAGTGTGTATATGTAAGAGTGTGTGTATGTGTGAGTGTGAGAGTGTATGTGAGTGTGTGAGTGTATGTGAGTGTGTGAGTGTATGTGAGTGTGTGAGTGTATATGTGAGTGTGAGAGTATATGTGAGTGTGAGAGTGTATGTGAGTGAGTGTGTATATGTAAGTGTGTGTATGTGTGAGTGTGAGAGTGTATGTGAGTGTGTAAGTGTATATGTGAGAGTGAGTGTATATGTGAGTGTGTATATGTGTGAGAGTGTATGAGTGTGTGAGTGTATATGTGAGTATGAGTGCATATGTGAGTGAGTGTGAGTGTATATGTAAGTGTGAGGGTGTATGTGAGTGTGTAAGTGTATGTGTGAGAGTGTATGTGAGTGTGTGAGTGCATATGTGAGTGTGAGAGTGTATGTGAGTGTGTGTGTTGTATGTGTATGCGTGTGTGAGTGTATGTGAGTGTGTGTGAGTATGAGTGTGTGTGTGAGTGTATATGTGAGCATGTGTGCACATGGGTGAGACGGTGCCCTGAAGACTGGGGCGGCTGAAGTCCATAGAAAGGAAGATGCAGACTAATGCAGACAAAAGGGCAGATTGAGCCACATCATGAGCCAAGGTTTGGATCCCTTGGAACCTGGGGCGGGTGTGCAGGGTGAGGGAGCTGAGCCAGTTCTCCTGGGGCGGGTGTGCAGGGTGTGGGGGGCTGAGTCTCCCTGGGGTGGGTGTGCAGGGTGTGGGGGGC
>PVJN01046748.1:0-16307 GCA_004026805.1 Lasiurus borealis
TATCAACAAGTGAATCTAAAAATTAAGTGAATTAAAAATTTGATCAACAGAATAAACTGGTGAATATAATAGAATCAGGAGCACAGAAAGGGAGTGGACTGTTAATTCTTAGGGGGAAAGGGGTGAAGGGTATACAGGGAGAGACTGAACAAAAATCATACACCTATGGATGAGATCAATGGGAGGGAGCTAAGGGCAGAGGGAGGGTGGGAGCTGGGTGGAGGGGTACTATGGAGAGGAAAAAAAAGAGAAACAAATGTAATAATCTGAATAATAAAGATTTAATTAAAATAAATAAATAAATAAATAAATAAATAAATAAATAAATAAAATAAATGCTCTTTTTGTGTTTATTGAGATTTTCATGGTTTTATTACATGATTTGATTTTTTTATGTTGAACCAACCTTGAATTCCTGATATAAATACCAGTTGATACTGGAGTATAATTATTATTTCTTTAAAATAAATCTTTATTGTTCGTATTATTACATTTGTTTCTCTTTTTTACCCCCATAGCTCCCCTCCACTCGTCTCCTACCCCTCCCTCTACCCTTACCTCCCCCACATTGTCCTCATCCATAGGTGTATGATTTTTGTCCAGTCTCTCCCTGCACCCCTCTCCCCCTTTTCCCCCTGAGAATTGTCACTCCACTCCCTTTCTATGCTCCTAATTTTATTATACTCACTAGTTTATTCTGTTCATCAGATTTTTAATTCACTTAATTTTTAGATTCACTTGTTGATATATATGTATTTGTTGTTCATAATTTTTATTTTTACCTTTTTCTTCTTCCTCTTCTTGAATTTGATTCCAGTCAAGGGCACATACCCAGGCTTGATTCCCAGCCCAGGTCAGGCTGCATGTAGGAGGCAACCAATTGATGTGTCTCTTTCACATTAATGTTCCGCTCTCTCTGTGTCTCCTCTATCCTTCCACTCTAAAAATCAATGAAAAAATATTCTTGGGTAAGGATTAATAACAACAAAAAACATTCTCTTTAATACTTTTCTATTTCTATAGGGTTGAAAGTGGTGTTCCTTCCTTTATTCTTTACTTTGGAAATTTTTGCTGGGTCAGAATTGCTAAAGTTTATTAATTTTGGTTTCATTGATTTTCTCTGTTTTTATATTTTCAATTTAACTTATTTTCACTTTGATCTTTAGTTTTTCTTTCTTTCCATTCACTTTGAGTTTTATTTACTATTCTTTTCTAGTTTTGAGGTTTAAGCTAAGATTAAATTTAAATATTTCTCCCTTTCTCATTTGTATTTAAAGTTATAGATTTCCCTCTATATATTGCTGTAGCTGCATTCTATACATTTTGCTTTGTTATGGTTTTGTTTTTATTCAACTCAAGATATTTCCTAAATTTTCTTCTGTTCTCTTTTTTGACACATAGGTCATTTAGAAGTGTGTTTAATTTCCACCTATTTTGAGACTTCTATATTTATTTTTATAAGCTGGATTCTAAGAATAGTTTCTTTATGGTTAAAAAACATACTTTGTATGATTTCAATTTGTATAAAGTTATTAGGGCTTATATTATGGCATTGCAAATGGTCTCCTCTGGAGAAGTTTCCACGTGCATGGAAATTAAGCATACACTGACCAGAGATTACATCCCGCTTTTGTTAGGATGAAGTGCTGATTCCTGACTAGTATGGCTCAGTTGGTTGGAACATTGTCCTGAGCACCAGAAGGTGGAAGTTCAATACCCAGTCAGGGCAGCACATACCCAAGTTGCAGGTATGATCTTTGGTCAGAGCATGTGATGGAGGCAGATGACTAATGTTTCTCTCTCTCTCTCTCAAAAAAAAAAAAGTGTGTAAAAAAAAAGAGCGATTGACAGTTACTAATTTTAGTAAATTTTGATTGTTCAATCAATTACTGAAATAAAAGTATTTAAATCTAAAATTATAATGGTTATAGTCTATTTGTCCTTTCAATTCTGTCATATATTCTGAGGCTCTGTTATAGTAAATATATACTTACTATATATAGCTGACATGTTAACCATTTTATTATTATGAAATGTCCCACTACTTTGTCTCTAGTAAAGTTTCTTTTAATAGCTATTGCGTCTGATCGTAATATTGTCCTTCTAACTCTCCTATGTTTACTGTTTGCATTGTACATATTTTTCAACTTACTGTCTCTTTAAGTCTAAATTGTGACTTTGTTAGCATGAATCTTGCTTTCTTCTTTTTTTTAATTTAATAAATCTTTATTGTTCAGATTATTACAATTTATTTCTCTTTTTCAACCATAGCTCCCATCCACCCGGTTTCCACCCCACCCTCTGCCCTTACCAGCCCCCCACTGTCCTCATCCATAGGTGTATGATTTTTGTCCTGTCTCTTCCTACACCCCCCCCACACTTGACTCCCACTGAGAACTGTCAGTCCACTCCCTTTCTATGCTCCTGATTATATTATATTTACCAGTTTATTCTGTACATCAGGTTTTTTTATTCACTTGATTTTTAGATTCACTTATTGATAGATAATTTTTATCTTTATCTTTTTCTTCTTCTTCCTCTTCTTAAAGAATCCCTTTCAGTATTTCATATAATATTGGTTTGGCAGTGATTAACTCCTTTAGGTTTTTCTTACTTATGAAGCTCTTTATCTGTCCTTCAATTCTGAATGATAGCTTTCCTGGGTAGAGTAATCTTGGTTGTAGTTTCTTGCTATTCATCACTTTGAATATTTCTTGCCACTCCCATCTGGCCTGCATAGTTTCTGTTGAGAAATCAGTTGACAATCATATGGGTGCTCCTTTGTAGGTAACTAACTGTTTTTCTCTTGCTGGTTTTAATATTCTCTCTTTGTCTTTTGCTCTTGGCATTTTAATTATGATGTGTCTTGGTGTGGTCCTCTTTGGATTCCTTTTAATTGGGGTTCTGTGCACTTCCTGGACTTGTAAGTCTATTTCTTTCATGAGGTGGGGAAAGTTTTCAGTCATTATTTCTTCAAACAGGTTTTCAGTATTTTGCTCTCTCTTTTCTTCTGGCACCTCCATAATTCTATGTTGGTATGCTTGAAGTTGTCCCAGAGGCTCCTTACACTAGCTTCATATTTTTGTATTCGTTTTTCCTTTTGCTTTTCTGGTTGAATGTTTTTTGCTTCTTTGTATTTCAAATCTTTGACTTGATTCTTGCAATCCTCTAGTCTGCTGTTAGCTCTCTGTATAATATTTTTTATTTCAGTCAGTAGTGTATGTTTAATTTCTAGTTAGTCCTTTTTCATATCCTTGAGGGTCTCTCTAAATTTATCTATATTTTCTAGGAAATTCTTGAAAAACCTTATAACTGTGGTTTTGACCTCTATATTCAGTTGTTAGCTTTTCTCCATTTCTTTCATTTGTGATCTGTTTCTTTGTCCCATTTGAGGAAGCCCAGCCGCGCACTCAGTTACCAGTCCTCTTTGCACATGCACATCTCAGTACCTCTGCCTCCTTTAGCTCCTCTGAGTCTCAGTGTGCCTTTCTCTTTCCTTCTAGTTGTAGAATTTCCACTCAGCCAGCCTTCCTATGGTTCTGGATGATGTCCATTTTGTCTTTTAGTTGTAGTTTTAAAATTGTTGTGCAAGGCAGCAGTTTAGGTGTTTACCTATGCCACCATCTTGGTTTCTCATGAATCTTGCTTTCTTATGTAGTCTGACAAATATTAGTTATGTATTGCTATATGACAACCTTCTAACTTAGTATGATGCAACAATAACCATTTATTATCTTATTCATTTTTTTAAGTTAGGAATCTGGTACTGTCTTTCCTGGCTCAAAATCTCTCATGAAGTTGTAGTCAACCCGTCAGTGAAGTTGGAGTGAACTAAAAAGGCTGCCACACTTTTCTGTGATGGTCAATTTTATATGCTAACAGGTCTAAGGGAAGCCTAGATAGCTGGTGAAACACTGTGAGGGTGTCTTAGAAGAAATTAGCATTAGAATCATCACACTGAGTAAAGAAGATCCACCCCCACCAATGTGGACAGACATGGTCCAATCCTTTAAAGCTCTGAGTGGAACAGAAGGCAGAGGTAGGGGGGATTCTATCTTCTTCTTCTTTTTTTTTCCAATATATTTTATTGATTTTTTACAGAGAGGAAGGGAGAGGGATAGAGAGTTAGGAACATCAATGAGAGAGAAACATTGATCAGCTGCCTCTTGCACACCCCCTACTGAGGATGTGCCTGCAACCCAGGTACATGCCCTTGACTGGAATTGAACTTGGAACCTTTCAGTCTGCAGGCTGATGCTCTAGCTATTGAGCCAAACCGGTTTCAGGGGATTCTCTTTTCTTGAGCCAATTCTATTAATAATTAATTAATTAATATTAGTTTTGTTTCCCTGGAGAGCCCTGGCTAATACACTTAACGGTTTTGAATATTATAGCAAAAGATATCCTACTGTTGTTTTATTTTTAATTTTTATTAATGTGCTTTTTCACATTTTAATCAGTCAATTTTATTGTTTTTGTATATCCATTGGATTTTTTTTTTGGAGATATGAGTATTCATTTGTTAGAATTCTTTGTGTGTGTGTGTATATATATTTTTTCTTTTGAAATATGTCAGAATTCTTTATTAATGAAGGACACTAAACTCTTTCTATCACACATGCTGCAAGCATGTTCCACATATTTCCCCGTTTCCTGTTGTCACTTGGATGTTAATATTGTTTCCATGCTGTTGGTTTTTCCACAGTCAGATTTACTGACTTCCCCTCGCAATTTCATATGTTGACTTCATGTTTGTAAATTCTTTTCAACTCTGAGATATTTTTAGTACTTTGTAAATTTTAAATTTTATTATTTAATCCATTCAGAATTGACACATTTTTCAAAGTGTTAATTGAGCAACTTTCTGGTTGCTGTGTCATTGATGGGAGCTGACCCCTTAAGTAGACACCAAATTCTTGAATACAATGGCATGTATTTCTGGTTCCCTCTTCTCTGCCATTTTTCTATGTCTGTGTTATTATAATACTGTTTATTTTAGATTGATGGCACATGTTAATATCTAGTAGGATAAATTATACTTATTTTTTCTTCAGAGACACTTTAGAATGAATGTTTCAGCTCTCCTCCCCAAACCCCCAAATTACAACCCCATTGGGTTTTTAAAGTAACATTTTTTTTATTGAAATATAGCTCATAGAACATACAGGTTACCCATATAAATATATGAGTCAGTGTTTTCTAGCATAGTCACTGGGTTGTGTAACCATCATTAAAATGTAATTTAAAAATATTTTTTATTGATTTCGGAGAGGAAAGGAGAGGGAGAGAGAGATAGAAACATCAATGATGAGGGAGAATCATTGATTTGCTGACTCCTGCATGCCCCACTCTGGGTGTTAAACCCACAACTCAGACATGTGTCCTGACTGGGAATGGAACCGGCACCTCCATGTT
Organism: Lasiurus borealis; assembly: GCA_004026805.1. NCBI lineage: Eukaryota > Metazoa > Chordata > Mammalia > Chiroptera > Vespertilionidae > Lasiurus > Lasiurus borealis. Next base: position 5,416 of record PVJN01046748.1, read on the forward strand.
CATAGCTCACTCACCCACTGAGCTTCTCTGGCCAGGCACTATAATATAACTTTGTTTGGTAACTTATCCTGGTAAGTTGCACACATTTATATAAAATGATATGTTATATTTTGTTATATTGTGATTGCTATAATATGCTTGGCTTCACTTCGGCCAGTTCCATGCTTTCTGATTTTATTTATTTATAATTTCCAGAATTTTTTTGTGTGTTTTGACCTTTGCCATATAGATTGTATTTTTCTCCTCTTTTTTTTTTTTAAATTATTGATTTTTTACAGAGAGGAAGGGAGAGGGACAGAGAGTTAGAAACATCGATGAGAGAAACATCAGTCAGCTGCCTCCTGCACACCTCCTACTGGGGATGCGCCCACAACCAAGCTACATGCCCATGACCAGAATCGAACCCGGGACCCTTCAGTTCACAGGCTGACGCTCCATCCCTGAGCCAAACCGGTCAGGGCTATTGGGGGCCTTTATGAGGCCACCAAAGCAGCACGGAGGAGACAAAGGCCAGGCCAGTCCAGCTGCAGAGTCATTTTTTAATCATCAGTACTACGTAATTTCAGTAATTTTTGTTCTGATTTTGAAATAATCACAAGCTTAGAGAAAAGCCTCTTTGTGGACAGAGCTGGGAGTGCTGGGCGTAGGGTAGCTCCCACTCACAGCTGCATTCCCTGGGGAAGACCCTCAGCCATGAAGAATTGCCTTATCCATCATTGTGCGCCTCCTGGGGATGGCCCATGCCAATGACCAGGGCACCGGGTGCAGAGCCTGGCCCTGCCTTTCGAGTGGCCGTCCCCACCCCAGTGCTCCCTAGAGCAGTGGTTCTCAACTTTCCTAAGGCCGAGATCCTTGCATACAGTTCCTCATGTGGTGGTGACCCCCAACCACGAAATTTTGCTACTGTTATGCATCGTGATGTAAATATTTACATTTTCTGATGGTCTTAGGCGACCCCTGTGAAAGGGTCGTTTGTCCCCCAAAGGGGTCTCGACCCACAGGTTGAGAACCACTTCCCTAGAGCATTGTCTGAAGCTTTCTTCACTCCAGATCGCCCGTCCGTCCATGGGCTTTCCTCTGTCCAGTCCTGTTCCCCTCACTTCCTTGTGGGGCTATTGCCTGGGGCCATTCCGTAGTACCCTCCTGCAGGCAACTCTCTGTTTCAGTCTGTTTCTAAGGGGCTCAAGCTAATACACAGAGTGGCATTCTAGGGGCCACGGGTTGACCTGAACTGGAGCATACACTTCTAGAATAGTCAGCCAGCATCTGATCAAAACCAAGCAGGTAATTACTACAAAGGTTTCAACTACTCATCTCTGGGAAACTACAGAAGCTTCATTAATTAGCAAGATGAGTGCCAAAGTGAGTTTCCATTTGTGCATTAAGTGTCTTAATAATTAGCATAGTGTGTGCTAAAAATGGGGTATTGTTGGTGAAATTGGTAGCAAGCATATTGTAAAGTATCGTAGACACTTCCCATCCTTGTGTGGACAGTGTTTCTGTCAGGAGTGGCGCCACAGCATGAGTTCTAAACGACCCTGCGTCCGTCGGCAGTGCGGAAGGACCCTGGCCCGATGCCAGCCGAACAGCTAACTGAGTATGGACCTCAAGGATGTGGTCACATTTACCTCCCGTGCACCTTTTATGACAAGCGAGTTCGGAGCGCCTGGAAGGCGAGCCTGCTGGGACTTCATCAAAATTACAGAACAGGCGGTGGGCCCGTTTTGTCCCGCCGGCTATTAATCATCACAAGGATGCTCTGGCCGGGTCTCCGCCCTGACGCCCGCTGCAGGGCCTCCGTTCCCCAGCACCAGGCTAAGCCAGGTGAGGCTGGCAGTATCAGTGCTTGCTGGGAGAGAGCAGCAGCTGCCAACAACTGAAGGTAGGTTTTCTCCTCACACCACCTTACTACCAGGTAGTTTGTTGCAATAAAAGCTCTTAAAAGGAATTCCTACACATATATGTTTTTAATTTTTATTTATTTATTTTTACATATATTTTATTGATTTTGTACAGAGAGGAAGGGAGAGGGATAGAGAGTTAGAAACATCGATGAGAGAGAGACATTGAACAGCTGCCTTTTGCACGCCCCCTATTGGGGATGTGCCCGAAACCAAGGTACATGCCCTTGACCGGAATGGAATCGAACCTGGGACCTCTCAGTCTGCAGGCCAACGCTCTTTCCACTGAGCCAAACCAGTCAGGACCACATACATTTTTTAATAAACAAGTGTTGCTCTGACAAGTGGTAAATAAAGGGAAAGGATCAAGGAAGTCACTTTTTTCCTTTAAAAAATATATATATTTTATTGATTTTTTACAGAGAGGAAGGAAGAAAGATAGCCAGAAAACACCAATGAGAGAGAAACATCAATCAGCTGCCTCCTGCACACCCCCCACTGGGAATGTGCCCGCAACCAAGGCACGTGCCCTTGACCGGAATTGAACCTGAGACCCTTCAGTCTGTAGGCTGATGCTCCATCCACTGAGACAAACCGGCCAGGGCTACCTTTTTCCTTTTATGCACCATACCTCAGGGCAACTACACGGCGGATAAGGGACGTGTGTCTTTATATAACATTCCAGCCACTATGTGAAGACGAAACACTGGAAAAAGAACATCACCATTTTACCGCCCCGTCTTGATTCAATGGGTGTAGGCGGCGAGCACCTCTGACTAACGATGCAGACCAGATGGAAAAGCCAAGCTCCTCCTAGGAAGTCGTCTTGTCCAAAAACAGCGGCAACAGAGACGTATCTAGAGCTAATACTCAACGGACAGGGGTGACGGGAGACGGAGGCACATGCTAAACGCCTCTGGAGGGCGCATCACCAGCCAGATCCAGACAAATGACCCAGGTCTTCCGCAAAAAAGTGGGGGGAGGGGGGAGAAAAGGCTGAAAGAAAATAACCCTATAGATGAGCAATTGTCAACCTTTTTCATCTCATGGGACGCATAAACTAATTACCAATGTTCTGCTGCACATAAAAAAAAAATTTTGCCAGTCCGACAAAAAAAATAAGTATAAATTTGATTCATTCACACTGGATGGCTATTGTTACGTTGACTGTTGTCATTTTTTTATTTGACAAGCCAAGGGAAAAGAGGTCAGTACCCTTGACTAAATAGTCAGGTATTGAATGTTTAAGAAATTCTTACGGCACAATGGTTGGAAATTGCTGCTACAGGTTGAAAGAGATTTAAGAGACATGCCAATGAATTGCAGTAAACCTTCATTATTTGGACTTTGATTCAAATAAGTTACTAACAATTTTATAACATCTACTAGAGGCCTGGTGCAAGAAATCCATGCAAGTGGGGGTGGGGTGTCTCTCAGCCCAGCCTACACCCTCTTGCAATCTGGGATCCCTTGGGTGGGGTCCCTGGGTCTGGCCGGTGATCAGGGCCTATGAGGACTTTCCTTCCCGGCCCCCTCCACGGCTACTGCTCGCCATCTGTGCCGTACTGCCCCGCCCCTGCCACCAGTTGCCTCCCTCTGCAGGTGATAGGCGTGGGGGGTGATCGCTTGGCTGGCCCGGGCCTCCCTCTGTGACCGCCAGCCGGAAGGCCCGCCCTCCTGGCTGAGGCTCTGCGATTGATCACTGTGCAGAGAGTGGCCTGGGCCTCCCTCTTTGGGGGGATTGTGGGGCAGTGGCGAGGCCTCCCTGACCAATCACATCGCACCCACCTTGACTGGCCTGGCATGTCATGGCATGGTCGTCTGGAAAATCGTATAATCATTCTGCTGTTCAATTGTTAGGTCGATCTGCATATTATGCTTTTAATATTGTAGATGAGGGGCCCAGTGCATGAATTCGTGCATCTTGAAAGGATCTGTGGGCCACGAGGCTGTGGTAGGCACAGAGGCAGTGTCGCCCATTCCCTGCATCCCCACCCAGCCCCTCCCACCATGGCCCCCGGTCCCCTGTCTGCTGGAAGCTCCTTTCCCGCCACGGCCACTCCCATGCACTGATGGTGCCGGCCCCATTCGCACCTGCTAATGGCTCACAGTGATTGGGGCCAGCGCTGCCAATGGGTGCGAGCAGTGGCAGCTGCCCTGATCACCCTTCAGGAGCAGAGGGAGGTAGAAAAGCCCTCAGGGGCGATCAGGGTCGGCAGCGTCCACTTGCACCAGCAGATAGCACCCAGTGATCGGGGCTGGCACTGGGCATTGGCTGCAAGTGCAAGTGGAGCCAGCGCTGGAGTTGGGTGCAAGTGGGACTGGCACTGGCAGCAGGCATGAGCTCTGGGTAGGATCACAGCTTGTGGGAACAAAGAATTTTCAGTAACCAGCAGAGGCTCACCTGATGACAGCAACTGGTGCCCCACCTTGGTCTGGTGCCCCTGCTCACCTGCTTCACTCTCCCACTGTGGCCAATGCCCACCATGTTCCACGCATGCCTCCTAGTGGTCATCACATGTCATAGAAACCAGCTGTTCCATGGTTCAGTTGTCCCACTGTTCATTCTATTTGCATATTAGCCTTTTATTATATAGGATGAGACAGTTGAAGAAATGGCACTGGTCGGTTTGGCTCAATGGTCAGAGCATCAGCCCTTGGACCTAAAGGTTGCAGGCTCGATTACCAGTCAAGGACACATACTTCTGTTGTGGGTTTGATGCTCAGCCTGGGTCGGGGCATGTGCAGGAGGCAATCAATGTGTCTCTTTCACATCAAAGTCTCCCTCTTGCTCTCTCTCTTTTCCTCCTCCTCCTTCTGCCCTTTAATCTCTAAAAATCATTGAAAAATATATCCTTGAGTGAAGATTAATAACAAAAGAGAAAAGAAAAAAAGAGAAAATGTGGATACCAACTGACTAATGATTTTTAAGAGATGATTGTATATGAATAATTATTTTGGTGTGACACTGGTATTCAGCTTATGGTTTTCTTTGTTTTCATATTTTTAGATAAATATATTGAAATAATTACTGAGGAATTAAAATGATGTCTGAGATTTGCTTCAAAATAATCTGAGGGGTTGGGTGGGGTACAAGTAAAGCTAGATTTGCTTAAGTTAACTATTGTTGAAGCTGGGAAAGGGAGATGCTAGGGTTTATTGCATCATTTTGTCTAATTTTTCTTAGAGGATTTTAAAAATATGTTTTTATTGACTCCAGAGAGAGGAAGGGACAGAAACATCAATGATGAGAGAGAACCATTGATTGGCTGCCCTCTGTATGTCCTCTATTTTTTTAAATTTAATAAATCTTTATTGTTCAGATTACTACAATTGTTTCTCTTTTTCCCCCCATAGCTCCCCTCCACCTGGCTCCCACCCCTCCCTCTGCCCTTACCTCCCACCCCCATATTGTCCTCATCCATAGGTGTATGATTTTTGTCCAGTGTCTTCTTGAACCACCCCCTCACCCTTTTCCCCTGAGAATTATCAGTGCACTCCCTCTCTATGCCCCTTATTCTATTATATTCACCAGTCTATTCTGTTCATCAGATTTTTAATTCACTTGTTTTTAGGTTCACTTGTTGATAAATATATATTTGTTGTTCAGTTTATGGTTTTCTTTTTTATAATAATTTTTATCTTTACCTCTTTATTCTTCTTCCTCTTCTTAAAAAGTAACTTTCAGTATTTCATATAATATTGGTTTGGTGTTGATGAACTCCTTTAGCTTTTTCTTATCTGTGAAGCTCTTTATCTGACCTTCAATTCTGAATGATAGCTTTGCATGGTAGAGTAATCTTGGTTGTAGGTTCTTGTTATTCATCACTTTGAATATTTCTTGCCACTCCCTCTGGCCTGCATAGTTTCTGTTGAGAAATCAACTGACAATCTTATGGGTGCTCCCTTGTAGGTAAAGAACTGTTTTTCTCTTGCTGCTTTTAATATTCTCTCTTTGTCTTTTGCTCTTGGCATTTTAATTATGATGTGTGTCAGTATGGTCCTCTTTGGATTCCTTTTGTTTGGGGTTCTGTGTGCTTCCTGCACTTGTAAGTCTATTTCTTTCACCAGGTGGGGGAAGTTTTCAGTCATTATTTCTTCAAACAGGTTTTCAGCATTTTGCTCTCTCTCTTCTTCTAGCACCCCCATAATTCTGATGTTGGTATGCTTGAAGTTTTCCCAGAGGCTCCTTACACTATCTTCACATTTTTGGATTCTTTTTTCTTCTTGCTTTTCCAGTTGAGTGTTTTCTGCTTCTTTGTATTTCAAATCTTTGACTTGATTCTTGGGTTCTTCTAGTCTGCAGTTAGGTCTCAGTATAATATTTGTTATTTCAGTCAGTGTATGTTTAATTTCCAGTTGGTCCTTTTTCATCTCCTCTTGGGTCTCACTAAATTTATCCATCTTTTCTAGGAAATTCTTGAAAAACTTTATAACCATGGTGTTGAACTCTATATCCAGTCACTTGTTTTCCTCCGTTTCTTTCATTTGTGATCTGTTCCTTTGTCTCCGCATTTTCGCTGCTTCCCTGAGTTGGTAGAGTAGCTTTGTGTGCTAGGTGTCCTATGTGGCCCAGTAGCTCCACCTCCCCAGTTACCTGAGGTGGACTCTGTTGGCGCACCCTTTTGTGGACTGTGTGTACAGCCTTGTTGTAGTTAAGTCTTAATTGTTGTTGGTGTCACTGGGGGGAATTGACCTCCAAGCCAATTGGATATGAGGATCAGCTGTGACTATGCCAGGGAACTTCTCTGCTGGAGTCAGCCTTATGATATAAAACTTGCAAAATTGCAAAAGTCTCTGTGCTCGGCTTGGATGGGGCAGAGTCTCAGGGCTGAGCAGACAGCCTTGGCTTCCTGTCAGCCCTGCCCTATGCGGCCCCTGGGTCTAGTGTTCCTCGGTAATCGCTGTAGCCCTCTCTGTGTGCACTTGCACTCGCATGCCTCCAGAACTCTACCTTTCGCAGATTCCCTGAGTTTCCATGCACTCTGGGGACCCGTATGAGTTTGGGTCCCCAGGGTCTCACCTGAAACTGGGGTTCGGTGCAGTCAAAAGTGGAGTTCAGTGTAGTTGGGAGATTCCATCTTCCTCCCGCTAGAGAAAGCCAGCAGCATAATCAGCAGTCAGTCCTCTCTGCGCACACTGGTATGCGCTTCTCCAGACCTCTGCTTTTCTCGGCTCCCCTGAGTTCCCATGCACTCCTTGCTTTTTCTGACAATCCAGACCCTCCCACCCCCATATGAGTCTCGCCTGGAACTGGGGTTCAGTAGTTGGGAGTTTCTGTCTCCCTCCCACAAGAGGAAGCCAGCCAGGAACTCCGCTGGCAATGGGTACTTGAGCTGCTCTCGGGTTTGAGCTATCACAAGGTGTGCTGCATGGACACTTTTGCGTGTGTCTCTTGGGGCACATATTTACCTGGGAGTGGGATTGGTGGGTCCCAGGATACACTGACTGAGAAATGCCAAGCTCTCTTCCACAGTGTTTGTACCAAGTTACACCTCTTCGTTGACATTTCTGTTGCTTCACATCCCTGCCAACTGTTGGCATTTTCAAAGTCCCCAACTTCCTTCCTAATCTAGTGAGTGTAATGGTGTTTCATACAGTATTAATTAGCAAGGAGCATTTCTTTGAGTTTGAATGACTTCATATGCTTATTGGCCACTGAATCTGTGATTGCTCACTCACATTTTTGCTCATTTTCTATTGAGTTCACTGCATTTTATGTGTTTAAATATTTGTATTGATTTTTCCTAAAGGGAGAAAGAGGAACATCAATGTGAGAGCGACTGGCTGCCTCCTAAAGCAGCCTACTAGGAATCGAACCAGCAACCTTTTGGTGCACAGGACGACACCCTGGCCAGGACCACTATTGTTTGTTTGTGGGAGCTCTTTATATAGTGTGAAGCTATCCTTTGAGAGTCAGTTTAATGTGATCCTGCAACTGTGAGAGCATGGAAAAAGCATCACGCTTCTTTCTCTCGGGTGTGGGAGGAATTGCTTGCTCCCATTGTTGGTCTGGGCCAGCTGCCCTTCCCTAGAGCTGGGGTGTGAAGCCAGCCCTGCCAGCGCTGCCTGGCTTGAGAATAAGGTGGATCCTGAAAACATGATGAGGGCGGAAAGTGATTCCAGAAAAAGAGGCAGCGGATGCTGGGCTCGCAGAGCAGCAGACACCCATACAGCGCACCAACGCCGATCCTCACATTGGGCTGGGAATGTAACCGGAGCCGTGTAACCGGAGCCAGGTTCCGCTGCCTGCCAACACTGCCAACCAAATGCTGGTGGAAAAGAAAGGTTTTATTCAAGTGCCAGTCCCCTGAGAGAGGGCACTCTTGTCACCCAGCCCATCTCCACGTCTGGGTGCCGGCAGCAGCTTTGATAAGGAGGAGAGAGAGAGAACGCACAACACAGAGACCAAGGGAGGCCAGGCGCGTCCGTTCCTTAAGGACCTGCAAGCCGGTTGGTGACGTGTGTGCGTGTCATCCTGTGCTCATCATCCTGGCTCCATGTCTGAAGGTCAGCACATCTCCCGGAACTGGGACAGCGGAAGCTTCGAGTCTGCACCTTCTGAAGTTAGTCCCTAGGATTCCGATACAAACCTGCTGTTTATTTACAAGCTGCTCATTAGCCAGAGTCGGCATTTACAGAATACAAGCCTTACCCTGCCCACTTCACACTGGCATGTCTGGGTGCTAAAGGGGATGAGGATCAAAAGAACCCTTGCTTGGGAGGTGTGACCAGCGCCCTGTAACGTGGCAGCCAGCAGGCGACTGGGAGGAGCAGAGGCCAGGAGGGCAGCGAAGAGGCAGGGGAGCTGGGAAGGCCATGGCCCGAGGCCTGGGATCTGCAGGCAGTTTGCACCCGGAGCTCTTTCCCGGTTACTGCAAGATGCCCGTCAGGTTTTATGAAAAGCTTTCACCTACTGAGAGAGGCCCTTGGAGGCAAACGAAAGGGGAGGAGGCTGTGACCTCCTCGGGTGGGAATGTGAACAGACAGTGGGAGGGAGGAGGTGACTGTGCAGTGGCAGCAGCAGGGGCTGAGGTGACAGGTCCCCAGGACGGGCCTCGGTGCGCGGTGCGCAGTCGTCGCGGCTGAGGTTCCCGAGCACCGCCTGTGTCAGGCCCGCTCTGAACGTGTCCCACACGTTAACCCACCTGCTTCTCACAACAGCCCTCCCAGGCAGGTCCTATCATTACTCCGCAGTAGAGGTGAGGAAACCGAGGCACAGGGAGGGTAAGCGACTTGCCCAAGCGGAAGAGTCAGGATTCTACCGCTGGCACCTGCCTCACACGGTGGTGGTCTTGACAAGTCTAAGGAAGAAAGCCCGTTTTATAACCCTCTTTTGGCGGCCTTGCAGCCGAGGGACTCAGATACTGTAGTGTGTATTGGTCCATTTGGAAGGAAAGATTTCAGAAAGGTGAGGCACTTCTGGGTGCCACAGAGGTGCCAGGGTGCTGCCAGGGCTGGAGGCCTGCGCTGGAGGTAGCAGATTTGCTGGGACAAAAACTGCTGCCTTTCTGGTCTCTCGGAACTATTTTGCCCATTTCCAATGGCCCCAGCACCCTTTTGGGGAAATGCTGCTCCCCCAGACCTTGAGCCGTGGTGGGCTCTGCAGGGTGTCATGGTCCCTCGTGGGCCCCCCTCTCACCCAGAGCAGCCAGCCCTTCCATGGTCAGCCCTGCCTGGGGCAGCCAAGCTGAGGCCTGCTTGTCTGGAAGGAGGGCATCGGCGTCCCGATGGTTCAGGGTCCCACTGAGGATGACTGAGGAGTTACAAGCATAGAGAGAAGCATGAAGAAGCACAGTGAGGCATGTACAAGATAGGCAAAGAGAGAAATAGACGGAGAGAGAGGGATGGCCCCAGTGGATAGAGCGTCAGTGTGCGGACTGAAGGGTCCCCGGTTCAATTCTGACCAAGGACATATGCTGGTGAAAAGGGAAAGAGGTTTTATTTAAGTGTCTTAATCACTATTGGAGGCTTGCAGAAGGCAGCCAATCAATGATTCTCTCTCATCATTGATGTTTTTTTCTCTCTCTCTCTCTCCCTTCCTCTCTGAAGTCAATAAAAATATATTAAAAAAAAAAAGAAAATCAGTATTTAAGGAGAAAGAAAGGAAGAAAGAAAGAAAGGGATACAGACAAAGACAAAAAGCTAAGACAGAAGGAGGTGAGAATGAGGGACAGAGAGTGAGGCTTAGATGGAGCAGAGATAGGATGTCAGGCAAAGAGCAAATGTCAGGTGGAGAGAGGAAGAGACAGGCACAGCAGCAGACACACTGACCTCCTTCCAGGAACTCCTATACGGGCCGCTGGTCCTCCCTCAGCTCTGCCCTCCGCTCCTGCTCCTGGCCAAGCCCATTAAGCTGCTCTCCTGGCCACAACTGAAGGCCCCACGCCCTGGGAAGGACACCCCTGAAGAGGCGTCCATGCTTCCCTGCACCCCAAACCATCAATTAGTATTAATGAAGGAAGGCTTCTCTCTGCGTAAAGACCCCCATGGGCCCGGTTGGCAGGGAAGCCCCACCTCTGTGACTCAGGAGGTTAAAGGGCCGGGGCCAGCCTGACAGCCCAGAGTGTCCAGATGGCGTGTGGCAGCGGGAAGGTCACCATCCAGTTGGTGGACGAGGAGTCAGGACCCGGAGCCCAGGACCCGAAGCTTTTTAGAGGCCAGCGCTATGAGGCCATCCAAGCAGCCTGCCTGGATGAGGGGATCCTCTTCCGCGATCCCTACTTCCCTGCTGGCCCCGATGCCCTTGGCTATGACCAGCTGGGGCCGGACTCAGAGAAGGCCAAAGGAGTGAAATGGATGAGGCCCCATGTAAATTGTGGCTGGGGGCTGGGTTCTGACTCTGAGGGAGGAGGGTTGGGGCCTGGGTCTGAGGGAGGAGGGGGCTGGGGGCCTGAACTCCTGGGTCTGAGGGAGGAGAGGCTGGGGGCCTGGACTCCTGGGTCTGAGGGAGGAGGTTTGGGGCCTGAACTCCTGGGTCTGAGGGAGGAG
>PVJN01046749.1:0-16297 GCA_004026805.1 Lasiurus borealis
AAAGATCTATTTTCATCAGTTAGATAGGGAGAAAGAATTTACCTGATTGTCTATAAAGGTTGTGCTTACTAGTAGTTCTTAAAATAAAATGATAAAGGAAAGTATCTATGTTTGTGAACTTCTGCAGTAGCAGTTTGCATAAGAGAAATAAACCTTGTATTCTGAGATTATTAAATATCTGTTTTCCACACCCAGTGAGTGTCAGGCTAACATTTCACTAGATTAGGATTGGTTCTAAACGGGCAGTTGGATATCCCTAAAGGGGTCCCAGATTGGAGAGGGAGCAGGCTGGGCTGAAGGACACCCCTTCCCCCATGCACAAATTTCATGCATCAGGCCTCTATTGTGGGATATAAAACTGAAACTCTTGGATGCAGACAACAGTATGGTAGTCACCAGAGGGAAGAGGATGGGAGGTAATGAAGAGTAAAGAGGCCAAATATCTGGTTATGAACAATGACTTGACTTTAGATGGTGGGCACAAAATGCAATATACAGATCACATATGAGAAACCTACAGGATGTTACGCCAATAAAATTTTTAAAAATAATGTTAAGAAAAGAAATACCAGATCCTCTACTCAGCAATATTCCTAAGAGAACTAGTGAAGAGTGAAGGAAAGAAAGCAGCATTACTGCACTCCAGATCTGTGAAGAATCAGAGACAGAGACTGCATTGTCTCACTCAATGAATTGCCTCACTCAAATTTGAAGTTCCTATCATATTCACACTACAATTATCCAATACACAAAGCCAGGCATGCTACCCCTCTCAAATTTCCATAAATAAAATATCAAATAACAGTCTCTATTAAAAATAATAGTAATTATTTTATATATAACACACAGTACTCAAAATATGTTCTAAGCACTTTGTACTTATTTTCTTGTTGTTAATCCTGTCCAGGGGATATTCTACCCAGAGAGTGAAAGGGAGGGAGGGAGAAAGGGAGGAAGAAAGGTAGTAGGGGAGAGAGAAATATCTATGTGAGAGAGACACATCCACTGGTTGCCTCCTGCATATGCCCTATGGTGGGGTGCGGGGGAGACGGGAGCAGGGAGGAAGAGGAGCAAATCCACAACCCAGATACATGTATTTGACAGGAAATCTAACCCAAGACCCCTTGGTGTGTGGGCCAATGCTCTAACCACTTAGAAACATGGGCCAAGACGAAGCACTTTATAATTATTAACTCACAAGTACACATAACTCACAAGTATATAAACCCTACAAGGTTTGTGGCATCACTAGCTCCATTTGATATAGTGCTATTTTTTAACCCCATTTTACATGTGAGGCAACAGCAATCTTCCCAAGAAGCTGCCTATTACATACTAGTAACTGGATCATATACAAGTGCCTTGGAGCAAAGATGCTTTGATTTATACTCAAGCAGCTAGAGGCAACAGATGTGGTTCCAGGCAAAATGCCTCCTCAGCAACCTACTGATTCTGGTATCACAGCATCTACCAACAAGGGCTGTCTACCTCCCCACATCAGTCCAGGATAAAGTTTTATCTCTGCCATTCCTATCTAATAAAGAAGGAATATGCTAACTGACCATCATGCCCACACAAAGATGGCGATGCCCACAGCAAATAAGGAGGGAATGCACTAATTGATGGCCACACCCTCAAAGAGTGTGGTGCCCACAATCACAAGACGGTGGTACCGAGTCCTCTCAGCCCAGCCAGGGAGGCAGGCATGCAGCTCAGCCAGACCCACCTCCAGGTAGATCCAGCCGCTCCGCGTGCCTGCCTCCAGAGTCCCCCAGTCTCCTCAGCCTCCCAGCCATCTAGCGCCAGCCAAAGTGCAAGTAAGCCTCAGATGGCATCTGCCCAGACACCCAGGGCTGCCAGAGGCTCAAGTAACTAGGGCAGGCTGAGACTTGTGCTTCCGGCAGTGGCAGCAGCAGAGGTGTGATGGGGGGATTGTTTTTCCCTGATCGCCAGATCACTTCCTGCACCTGAGGGCTCCATTACAGTGAGAGGACACTGGACAGGCTGAGGGATCCCCATCTAGTACATGAATTTTCATGCACCAGGTCTCTAGTTAACAAATAATATCAAAGCAGAATACATTGTGATTCACTATATATGTTGACCAATTACATATTAGCAGTTTTTATAATTGCTAATATATAATTTCATTTTATATTAAAATATTATCTGACCATACTTTAAAACCACAAAGGCAATGCAACAATGCTTAAAAAAAAAAAAACAGACTTTGAAGTCAGAGGTTTGGGCACACTAGCTGTGTGACTTCAGCTAACTTGTTACACTTCTCCATACTTCATGAGTAGGGCAAAGACTGAAGCATGAATTTCCCAATACAGTGTCTGGTAAAACAGTTCTGTGGGACATCGAGGTGGGTGGGGTTTGGGAGTAGGTTAGGGAACAGACTTGGAGGAAGCACTCACAGAAACCATACAATGACTTACATTAGAACCAAGTAAGTATAGAGAGAACCCTCATCTTCCTGGTTTAGGGTGGGGAGAGGGCACTTTGTGAGAGCCAATGGAAATAGGAGAGTTGGGAGAGGATAACCCTAAGGAGAGATCCTTCTTCTCCCCACCTCCTCCTCTGAAGCCCAATCTTAGCAACCCCAGAGTGTTCAAGTGGGAGCTAGCCTAGAAGCAACTGCTGAAGCCCCCTCCCCAGGACTAGTAACCCTCAGTATGGGACTGCACACAGCTCTGAACATGGATATAGTTTAGGGCTCAGGAGACAGGGATAGTCAGGTAAAAGGTTTAGGCACAGAGGATATACCTTAAGGAGGTATGATCATCAGGTAAGCAGAGTAGTGGGACATAAACCTAAGCAGGTAGAAGAATCAAAGGGAGAGATTTTATTTTAGAAGAAGGAAAATCTCAGAAAGTCTGTAGGCAAGGGAAGGAAAAGAGCAACAGGAAAGTATACAAAAGAAATGGAGCCGAACCCAAAGAAAATAATCAGAAGTAAAAAGGGAAGTCCAACCTTGGTAAGAAAGAAGCATATTTCCTCCTCAGAGTCCAAAGAAAAGAGGGACCATCAAACCAGTATGGTTTTAAATGGATGAGATACAATGCATCTAAGGAGGGCATGATCTCAGTTAAGCAGGGTAAAGCTACTAAAAGGGATGGGTCAGTAGGAAAACCTGGAGAGATCAGGAAAGTGGAATAGGCAAAGGTTGTTTGGCTATGAAGCCAAAACAACTGGACAATAATATGGATGAAAACACAGCTGGCATTGACAGGATTTAACAGAATTTTCCTATAGTTCCTCTTTCAAATGTTTGAATATTTGTATGCCCTGACCTCCTCCACTAACAACATTCTGACGCCAAAACATATCCTTGGAAACATATTCTTTGTAAAAAGATAATCTGTGCCATGACAAAACAGAGATGCCATTATCAGAACAGAAAAAATGTGCTATCTTTAAACTTTCTTTTATTGAATCATTACTTTGTACAAGAGACAATTTTACTCTCTGCGTGGACTATAACATGAATAAAAATGCTACCTGCCTTCAAGAACAATGCCATCTAATCCAAAGAATGAGAAAGAAATGGAAACCACCATAGTATATATAGAAAGGTATCATAAAGGTAGTAAAATATGAAACAAATTCCAACTTAAATTCATGATTACTCCTTTGTAGAAAGAGGCAGACGTTCTTTATAACAAGAAAGTAAAACTATCTTTAAAATCTGATTTCAGAGAGAGAGAAACTAAGATGGCGGCATAGGTGAACACCTAAACTGCTGCCTCGCACAACAATTTCAAAAGTACAGCTAAAAGATAGGATGGATATCATCCAGAACCACAGAAAAACTGGATGAGTGGAAATTCTACAACTAGAAGGAAAGAGAGGGGCTCACAAAGACTCAAAGGAGCTGCAAAAAGCTGAGGTACGGAGACACATGTGTGGAGAGGACGGGCGGCCGAGTGCCTGGCTGACTTCCTCTACTGAGAGGGAGAGGGAAACTCCCGAGTGCACTGAACCCCAGTTCTGACTGCACTGAACCGCAATTCCAGGAAAGACTCATATAAGGGGAGTCTGGACTGTTGTGAAAAGGGAGGAGTGTATGAAAACTTAGGGGAGCTGCAAAAGGCAGAGGTCTGGAGGTGCGTGAGTGTGAGTGTGCACATAGAGGGCTGATTTTGCTGATTGTGCTGCTGGCTTTCTCTAGCAGGAGGAAGACAGAACCTCCCAACTGCGCTGAAATCCACTTCCAACTGCAATGAAGCCAAGTTTTGGGTGAGACCCTGGGGATCCAGACTCATAGGGGTCCCAAGAATGCATGGAAACTCAGGGGAGCTGGAAAGGCAAAGGTCTGGAAGTGCATGAGCACAAGTGCGCAGAGAGGGCTGCAACAATTACTGGGGACACCAAGATCCAGGGGCCACGTAGGGCAGGGCTGGCAGGAAGTCAAGGCTGTCTGCTCAGCCCTGAGATTCTGCCCCATCCAAGCTGACTACAGAGGCTTTTGCAATTTTGCAAGTCTTGTATCATAAGGCTGACTCCAGCACAGAAGTTATCCCTGCGTAGACACAGCTGATCCTCACAACCAATTTGCTTGGGGATCAATTCCCCGCAGTAATAGCAAACAACAATCAAGACTTAACTACAACAAGGCTGTTCACATAGTCCACAAAGGGATGCACTAAGAAAGTCAACCTCAAGTAACTGGGAAGACGAAGCTATTGGGCCATATAGGACAACTAGCATACAAAGCTACTCTACCACCTTAGGAAGCAGTAAAAATGCAGAGACAAAGGAACAGATCACAAATGAAAGAAATGGAGGAAAACAAACAGCTGGATATAGAGTTCAAAACCACAGTTATAAGGTTTTTCAAGAATTTCTTAGAAAAGATAGGTAAATTTAGCGAGACCCAAGAGGAGATGAAAAAGGACTAACTAGAGATGAAAAAAGGACCAACTAGAAATTAAACATACACTGAATGAAGTAAAAAAATATTATACAAAGACCTAACAGCAGACTAGAGGAAGGCAAGAATCAAGTAAAAGATTTGAAATATAAAAAAGCAGAAAACACGCAACTGGAAAAGCAAAAAGAAAGGAATCCAAAAATTGGAAGACAGTGTAAGGAGCGTCTGGGAGAACCTCAAGTGTACCAACATCAGAATTATGAGGGTACCAGAAGAAGAGAGAGAGCAAGATACTGAAAACCTATTTGAAGCAATAATGACTGAAAACTTCCCACACCTGGTAAAAGAAATAGACTTACAAGTCCAGGGAGTACACAGAACCACAAACAAAAGGAATCCAAAGAGGACCACATCAAGACACATCATAATTAAAATATCAAGAGCAAAAGACAAAGAGAGAATATTGAAAGCAGCAAGAGAAAAACAATTAATTACCTACAAGGGAGCACCCATAAGATTGTCAGCTGATTTCTCAACAGAAACTATGCAGGCAAGATGGGAGTAGCAAGAAATATTCAAAGTGATGAATAGCAAGAACCTACAACCAAGATTACTCTACCCAGCAAAGCTATCATTCAGAATTGAAGGGCAGATAACGAGCTTCACAGATGAGAAAAAAGTATAGGAGTTCATCAACAACAAACCAGTATTATATGAAATGCTGAAAGGTACTCTCTAAGAAGAGGAAAAAGAAGAAAAAGGTAAAGATAAAAATTAGGAACAACAAATACATAACTATCAACAAGTGAATCTGAAAATGAAGTAAATTAAAAATCTGATGAACAGAATAAACTGGTGAATATAATAGAATCAGAGGCACAGAAAGAGAGCAGACTGACCATTCTCAGGGGGAGAGGTATGAGGGGAGTGCAGGGAGAGACTGGACAAAAATCATATACCTATTGATGAGGACAATGGGGAGAGGGAAGGTAAGAGAAGAGGGGAGTGAGAGCAGGGTGGAGGGGAGCTATGAGGGGAAAAAGAGGAATAATTGTAATAATCTGAACAATAAAGATTTATTAAATCAAAAATGATAATAATAATAAATAAATAATATGTGATTTCAAGAAGTTGCAATTTCAAGAGAGTTAAAAGGGGTTTGGGGGATGAGGGGATGAAAGGAATATTTTAAGGTTCTCTACTTGGAAATTTTTATCAACTGCCCTACTAAATAAATCAATTAAATTCTCACTTAAAAATAGAAATAAAAATAAAATTTAAGGTGACACACCTATCTACCATACTTAAAAAATGAGGAAGATATGCTGTAATAGTTGCACAATTTTTTAATGAAGGACAAGCATAAACCATAGTTTAATTGCAGGTAAAGTAGCTAAGCAATGCCTCTCAGTATGAGGTCTGAATAATAGAGGCTAGGGTACTTCAGGTCTGTTTAGAGGTACAGGATTGAATCACTGAAAGCCAAAGAAATGTCAAAATTGACTACCAACATAGGCAAAGAAGCCAGTAGTTGGACAAATTCAGGAATATTTCAAAATATCAAAGGACCTCTCTCAAGGAAATAAAAGAATATCAGGATCTCACCTTACAGGGCCCAGACTAAATAAAATATACCTGGATCTGTCTGGGGATGTTAAGTTGCAGAGAAAGGTGTATATACCAGAGCTAATCTGTTTTCTCAATTCTCCTCCTAATTAGGTGTTAAACCCAAATTTGATCATTTATCTTGGCCTTTTCATCATTTGAATTTAGTAAAGAAAAAAAGGCATTAGCCAAGAAATATAGTTCCGAAAATAAAACTAATACAAAAGCTGAATTTTTCCCTTTTGTTCTTAATACCTCAAGAAAATGACAACTGTGGTGATAAAGCTATATGACTGCCCACAGTATCTATACTTCACAATGTGAATAATTTTTCAGAATAAGTTGAGACATAAATAAACACATGCCAATTAAATAAATACAGAGCAGAATGCTACTTTAGAATCTATATTAATAAAAGCATAATATGCAAATCAACCAAATGGCTGAACAGAGGAATGACTGTCCAGATGACATTCTGGAAGACGTTCTAGATGAAGCTAGGGCTGCAAGGACCAAGGCAGCCGGAGCTGCAAAGGCCTACTCTTGCATGAATTTCATGCATCAGGCCTCTAGTGGAGAATAACAGCCAATGTGGATAAATCCTCCCATTAATTCCAAAGAATTTTTCTGTAAGTTTCCAAAATATTTGATAACCAAAATAATTTCTTTCTCAATGTTTTTAAAACTCTCTCTTCCAAAAGTATATTTCCATTCAGTAAGTGGATCTTTTTCATCCAAATGAGCAAGAGTAGGATTTATCCTTGACTCCCCCCTTCCTTTCAGTCTTCAAATTCAATCTATCAGCAAATCCTATCAGTTCAATTTCAAAATACAGACTAGTCTACTTTTCTCCATCTCCCCTATCCATAATCTTGTCCAATCCACACCATCTGTTGCCTGAGCTACTACACTAGCCTCCTAATTAGTACATTCTCTTCCACACTTGGTCCCTATTACCCATGTTGCAAAAGTGATCTCCTTAAACTGCCTTGCCAAAAACTATTCAACAATTAGCATTTATAATAAAACCCAACCTCATTATCAATGTCAAGATGCCCTAAGAGGACCTGGCTTTTGTTCACTATCTAACCACTATCTCTCCTCACTCCCTTACTAACTATGCTTCTGGTTCTAAAACATTCTAACTACTCTTGTTACCACCATGAGACTTTTGCACTTCTGTTTATAGAAAGATCTTCTCCAATACTTTTAGGTTTCAACACAAATCTCATCTTCACAGAGGACTTCCCTGACATAAACTTATATATTAGAACCATCCTGTTACTCTCTAGAAAAGTTCTTTTCAATCTATCTTAGATGAATGGAGCCTTTAAATTTTTTTTTTCTGTCCCAGCTGGTATGGCCCAGTGGATAGAGCATTGGCCTGCAGACTGAAGAGTCCTGGGTTTGATTCCAGTCAAGCGCACACTCGGTTGCAGGTTCGATACCTGGCCCTGGTCAGGGTATGTGAGTGAGGCAACCAATTGATGTGTCTCTCTCACATCAATATTTTTCTCTGTGTGTCTCTTCCTTTCCCTACACTCTCTCTAAAAATGAATGGGAAAATATCCTTGGGTAAGGATTCACAAAAAATAATAGTAATAAAATTGTTTTTCCAATCTACCAATGAACTATTCTTTGATAACATATAATTAAAATGAATTTTTAAAAGATAAAATATAAGCTTGAAATTTTAATTATTAACATTGGTGGTCAGAATGTACTCCATCGCATTGCTGTAAAAGTCTCATTTTCTGTGCTCATCACATTACAAACTGGCACATTGTCAGTAGACCAGTCTTGCCATCACTAAGTGCTTCCTTGTCACAGTACTTAGCATACTCTACAATCACTCATTCATGTGTTTGTCTGTACCAAACACTGTTCTGGGCACTGGAGTTGCAACAATGTATGAAAGAAATAAGATCCCTGCTCTCACAGACTTCATTTCTATGGGGAGATGCAGGGAGGGTAGGTGATTAGTCAAGACTTAAAGGCAAAATTGAGGTCTGAACTCAGGTCTGACTCCAAAGTTTTTCCCCTTGTTTCCTAAAAATGCTCAGGACTTAACTATGCAGTGAAGTTCATATGCACCATCATTTGTTCCTGAAAATACTGTATTTTTAGCTATTTTCATTTTATGCAATGATCAAATGTTACCACACAAACAACCTAAACATATGGCCTTTGGGATATTACTTTGAGTATCCAACAAGGTGAAAGAAGTAAACTACATCTTCAACCCATGTCTAGAGCCAAAAATAATATTTAAACAGCTATTTTACTTATTTCCACAACTAAACTACCTAGATTTGTATTAAAACCTCTCCTGCTATCATTATTCATCCCTACATGCATACTATCTACTTCCCTGATTAATAGTAAAGACACTCAGAATTTCTCCAAGATATAATCAATGTCTCCTCAGAAAACTCTAGCTGACCCCCTCAGGCCATTTTTAGAGAACTGGGGCCATGATAACATTATACCTATTAAATCATATCTCAAGTTGTCTTTAAAAATGAAGTCCCATTCAGAACACATTAGCCCACAACTATGTCATCAGCTGATCTGGACCTAGTAGTATCTAGATGTGTCTCACAGATCCTCATATTCTTAAAACACTAACTCATCTCTCCAAAAACTCTCCATATTATTCTTATTCCCTCTGTGTAGTTAAGAAACCCAAGAATTAGATCTATTTAGTAAATATCTGTCAAAAATTAATAAATTTGCATGTATTTCTTAAAACTTTATTCTTTTAAATAGTTTTATATCTTTACCAATGGTTCTCAAACTTAGTTAGGCTTCAAAGCATCAAAGCTTCCATTTTCAAAGTTGCCTGGCACTTAGAACCTTGAACTTTACTGTGTAAAACCAAGTGTGAACATGGACAAACAGAAAGGGACTGTAAGAAAATGAAAGCTGCTCATTTACAGAATTTATGGGAACCACGGTAATGTTTTAAGTATGATATTAAAATATTAGAAACCCAGTGTATAAAATTTGTGCATGGGGGAAGTGTGTCCCTCAGGCCAACCTAAACCCTCTCCAATCTGGAATCCCTCTCACAATCCAGGACTATTGGCTCCCAACCACTTGTCTGCCTGCCAGCCTCATTACCCCCTACACACTCCCCTGCCAGCCTGATCATCACCTAAATGCTCCTCTGCCAACCTGTTCGCCTCTAAGTGCCCTCCCCTGCCAGCCCGATCACCCCTAAGTGCCCTCCCACGCTGGCCTGATTGCCCCTAACAGCCTCTGCCTCGGCACCCACCACCATGGCTTTGTCCAGAAGCATGTCTGGACGGATGTCCGAAAGATGTCTGGTCTAATTAGCATATTACCCTTTTATTAGTATAGACAGATAACATATATGCCCCTAAAATGTTATATTATGCCCTAATTGGTTTGGTTTAATGGATAGAGTGTCGGTCTGCAGAGTGAAGGGTCCCAGTTTTAATTCTGGTCAAGTACATATACGTACCTTGGTTTGCAGGAAGCAGCTGATTGATTTTCCTCTCTCATCAATGTTTCTAAATCTCTATCTCTCCCCCTTCCTCTCTGTAAAAAATCAATAATAAATATATTTTTTAAAAGTTGGATTTTTTTACACACTTTAAATTACATAGTACATATTCAATCTCTTTTACCCTGTTTGTTTTTTTCTTCTAAATATATCTTATTGATTTTTTCATGGAGAAAAAGGGAGAGGAATAGAGAGTTAGAAACATTGATGAGAGAGAAACATCAATCAGCTGCTTCCTGCACACCTCCAAATGGGAATGTGCCAGCAACCCAGATACATGCCCTTCACCAGAACTGAACCTGGGACCTTTCAGTCCGCAGGTCAATGCCCTATTCACTGAGACAAACTGGTTAGGCTCCTCTACCCCACTTCTTTTGTTTTTCTTTTCTTTTTAGATTATCCACATTTGTAGATATGGCATTAATGCATTTTTCCATTGATTTTTAGAGAGTGGAAGGGAGAGGGATAGAGAGAGAGAAACACCCTTCAATTGTCTTCCTTAGGAGCCCTGTCCAGGGATCCAACTTGAAATCTAGGTATGTTCCCTGACCTGGAATCGAACCTGCAGCCTTTCCATGCACAGGATCATGCTCACGCTCAACCAACCTATACACTTCAGCCTGCCTGTTATACAATTTCTGGAATTTTATTTCAATTAATTCTCACAAATTCTATGGTTTAGGTAATATTCAGTTTGCTGATGAGAAAAAAATAAAAATAAAAACACCTCTTCATTTTGAGACACTATTCTTTCCTCATTGCTGCATTTTCCTGCCAGCCCTAGAAAGGCTCTTGACAGCAGTTTCACTGGGTACCCAGAGTCAGAAGCATTCTCCTCACCACTACCCCCTCCAAAGCCTCTTCTGCACAGGTACTGGGGCTGTTCTGGAGGACGCAGATGCTAGGTAACAGAGACAATGACAGGATTTGGATCACTGGCACCACCATATCCACTTCTTTTCTCTCAGTCTTTCTACATTATGCTGGAGAAGGTAGGGCCAGCAACTTCCAGCAGCACCGAGTTTCCTGGTAGGCAAGGTTTTACACGCTAGCTCTTTGGACACAGGAAGTGCTGCAGGCGATGGAATTGCTATTTTTAGATACTTTTTAAAACACCCCAGCACTGAGGTAAGACTTTGCTTCTTGATTCTGACTCTGCTTCTCAACTGTAGGATACATACAAAAAATCCTTAGGCATGCTTTGACTTTCCCTCCTGCTGGTAGCGTTAAATTCTGTATGTTCACACCCTCTCCCTCCAGCTAGGTGTGGGCACCACATCTTCAGGAGAGCTGGGAGGCCAGGACATTTCTCTGCATTATCTTAGGCTCCTGTGTCTTTGGTTGAGATGGTTGTTCTTGCTTGCTTTGCTCCCCTATCCCCTTACCTCCATCAATTTTGGACCTTAAAAATATCTTGGTTCTCAGGTTTAGCTCAAGTGGTATTTGGGAGCATCTCAGATTGCTTGTGTTTGTCAGCAGCTCCAAAGACAAAGTAGGTCACAGTAGCTTCGTGATTCCTAAATCCCTCTCCTCCCAGGTCCTTTTTCTAAGGGGAGTTAGATTACCCAGTGGGACACTCATTCGGTTTAGGATTCACCCATAAGGACATGACGTATTTGCACGGAACAGCTTTTGTGTGGAGGATGCCTGCGAGGAACCAATGGCAGATTTGGAACCCCCGGACAGGGAACTTCACTCACTTCCCACATCTCCTCACTGCACTCCCTGCATGTCTCCCTCAGTGGCTAGCCTGGGCATGCAGGAGGCTTTGCTTCCTTCATCACAAGCCTCCCTCCTGCTCCTCTAGCTCCAGGGCTCCGGACCACGCCGCCATCTTTGTGGCTATGAGTGCCACCATATTTGTAGCAAAGTGATGGTTAATTTGCATATTACCCTTTTATTAGATAGGATCATTTGCTCAGCAATTCAAAAATCTTGCTTGTGTTATTGCAGTATAGGACTGACTGGGCCTATCCCTTAAGAATAGCAAATGTGCTAATTAAGGGAACCTGGAATAAGTCTACCTATTCAGTTTAGCTGATTTCTAAAATCAGGCCAAGGGCACTTTAAAGATTTCCATTAAAGTATCTGAATATCTGAAACAACCTGGATAGAAGGAAACTATAACAAGTCCTTACAGTTACTTCTATGGAAACAATGTGTTAGCCAGCCTTCCTATAATAAATTAAACAGGTGTGGAAAAGTTCAGCTCTGTATTTGGTGTCCCCTCTAGCTACCTTCAAACATTTTCTATAATACACATTGAAAACCAGTTTAGTTTTGTTTACTAATTTAAAAGGAAAAAATCCATTCTGTCAAGTAAGAACTAAAAACCACACAATCACCTACACAGATGGTATATCAAGATCTGACTAATCAAGGTGCAGGAGTGAAATCACCAGTGGATATATACTAGTACTCTCAAGTTGCTGGTGTTTGAAACCAAATGGGCAACTAAAAAAGTCTTTACTTTGGTATTTCACAATTCACAAATAAATATATATACTTGTACTCTCTATGTATTTATATATAATGTTATGTATATGACATATTTGATAATTTAAATTAAAAGTGAAGTCTGATATTAAACATTAGTAAAACTCTTTTAAAACAATAAATTTTTTTGAGTTTAACAAATGTATTGGTATTTTAGTAAAGACATTCATATCAGTTATTTCTCTCTCCCAACTTGATCATAGGCTAATATTTCATTTAAGTCAAGAAAAGAATATGCAGGGGAGGGATTTCATTTTAACAATAAAATAGACAAAAATGAAAAGTTTGCCTACTTAAAGCAAGTTAAATTCATGTAACTTGATATCATTGAATCAAGTAGTTAAAAACTAATAGTTCTATAAACATTTGCATTGTTTTACTTGGGACTTACTCTAATAAATGAAAGTGAACAAGGTGTTATGAATATATATATATATATATAGGCTGCTTCTCTGGAGTTATTACTTTTTAAAAGAGCTGAGGGATTAGTCACCACCATTGAGACAGTATGAAGCTGCCTGCAAATTTAACATTATAGAAGTTTTCAAGGAAATCATTATATTGCATTTTTCTTTTAGCCATGACTATGCTATTTAAGATATGTTTAATCGTCACATGAAAAAAAGAATTCATATACAATATAAAAATACAAAAACAAAACCTTACAACACATAAATCTAACAAAGTATATGTGGTCAAAGATTGCATAAAATGTTTGAAGATGCATTTTCTTTCCTTCTATTTGAAATATTGAAAATGTGCTTTTGAAAGGCCATTGGTTAATATGCATACACTTAAAATAAACTATTTTATTGTATTAAATAAGAATTCCTGTAGTTAAGTACACATCAAAATGGAATTCACAAATTAGTAACTTAAATGGTATGACGATATTACAGAAAGTGCCTCTTTCTCATTTTCCATCTTGACACAATATTGCTTTTTTTGCTATCTGTTATTGTTTAAAAAATAAAAACTGCCAAATATTTAAATATTATGTACATTTAAAATTTTTGGTGGTGGTCTGTATTTTAAAAGAAACAGCTTCCTATGATGTGCCTCAAGTCTGGTGGAAATGCTTACAGGAACTAAGCTAATAATAAAAACCAAGATAAGCACATTCAAAATACTGATTTACTTTGGTAGCGAACAGTTGTTCTTTGAAGACAAGACCCATTAAGGTGAAGTGGGCAGGTATCAAATACTCAACAGTTTACATAAAATTTAATTTTTTTTCTTTTAAAGAGCTAAGCCTCTATATTCACTGATAGTAATGCAATATCTAGTTTGACTTGAAACAAAACAAATGCCCATTAGGAAAAAAAAGCAACATTTTAACTTTCACTCAATACTCCAGTAACATTTTCCTCCCAATACAATACTCCCTCTTTATAAAGTTGTTCCTGGGAGCCAGAAAGTTTAGGTTAGTAAGGGATTTAAGAGTAATTGCTTGGAGTTTAAACAGACAATAACTTTTTTTGCTTCCCTCATAATGTACTAATAGTTGTATCTAAAACAATATGCAATTTTTTGAAAGATACCATTTTGATTTTTTTCTTAGTTATCTGTAACTTGTGGAAACTAATCAAATGAAACTACAAAATTAGCAAGTGTCTTGAAATCTGTATATAAAACATAAATTAGATCTAATTTCAAACTCTCATTTATTAGTGTACCACTCAATCTTAAAAAAAAAAAAAAAAAGGATGGCTCCAAAGATATTCTTATGTCATACTTTAAAAAGAAAACTGTTCCTTTTAACTTTACACCCAGACACACCTCAATTTCAAAATATATCATTGAATTGTCTTAATCATGGAAATTTCCAAGATGAGATTTTATATTTCACTCCCATATCAGAAAACCCATGCTTTCCTTTATTTAAAAAGCTTGGTCCTGCTAATATTGGTATATCCCTTCCAATATTCTTCATCCTCATTTTTGCTTTTGGAGGCATTTCCTCTGGTTCATTATCTGAATCTTCATTAAGAGCTGCTGCTGGAAGAGAATCCAAGATGGTGGCATAGGTAAACACCCACACTGCTGCCTCGCACAACAATTTCAAAACTACAACAAAAAGACAGAACGGACATCATCCAGAACCACAGGAAAGCTGGCGGAGTGGAAGTTTTACAGCTAGAAGGAAAGAGAGGGGCTCATAGAAACCAAGAGGAGCTGCAAAAAGCTGAGGTATGGAGACGTGCGCGCTGAGAGAGCAGGTGCCCGAGTACCTGGCTGGCTTTCTCTGGCGGGAGGGAAACGGAGACTCCCAACGGCATTGAACCCCTTATCCTACGACACTAAACCCCAGATCCAGCCGAAACTCATTGGGGGGGACTTTGGACTGTGAAAAGGGAAAGGTGCATGGAAATTTAGGGCAGTCCCAAAAGATGGGAGGTATGTCTGGTCACGCACGGCACTGCACGGATGGACAGATTGCTGATTGTGCTGGTGGCTTTTGGAAGTGGGCGGGAGACAAACCCTTCTAACTGTGACACTTCTGAGTCCACTAAGCCCTGTTTCAGGAGAAACCCTGGAGACCTAGACTCGTGTGGTCCTGGTGCGCAGGGGAGCTGGAAAGGCAGCGGTCTAGAGGCACTGCGGGCGAGCCCGCGGGCACAAGGACCGCTCCAGCAATTACCCAGTCACATGAGACTCAGGGGCTGTGGAGGGCGGGGACGACTGGAAGGCAAGGCGGTCCCTTAAGCACTGCGACTCCACTCATCCCAAGCTCAACAGAGGCTTCTGCGGTTTTGCAAGTACAGATATTTCCCCGACATAGTAAAAATGCTGAGACAAGGGAAGGGATCACAAACAAAAGAAATGGAGGAAAAAAAACGACTGGATATAGAGTTCAAAACTACGCTTATAAGGTTTTTCAAGAATATGCTAGAAAAGATGGATAAATTTAGCGAGACCCAAGAGGAGATACAAAAAAGCCAACTAGAGATGCAAAAGAGCCAACCAGAGATGGAAAAGGTCCAACTAAAGATGATAAAGGACCAAACAGAAATTAAACAGACACTGACTGAAATAAAAAATATTATACAGAGTCCTAACAGCAGACTAGAGAAAGGCAAGAGTCAAGTCAAAAATTTGGAATATAAAGAAGCAGAAAACACTCAACTGGAAAAGCAAGAAGAGAAAAGAATCCAAAAATGTGAACATAATATAAGGAGACTCTGGGACAGCTTCAAGCATACCATCATCAGAATTGTGGGGGTGCCAGAAGAAGAGAGAGAGCAAGATACTGAAAACCTATTTAAAGAAATAATGACTGAAAACTTCCCACACCTGGTAAAAGAAATAGACTTACAAGTCCAGGAAGCACACAGAACCCCATATAAAAGGAATTCAAAGAGGACCACACCAAGACATATCATAATTAAAATACCAAGAGCAAAAGGCAAAGAGAGAATATTAAAAGCAGCAAGAGAAAAACAGTTTATTACCTACAAGGGAGCACCCATAGGATTGTCAGCTGATTTCTCAACAGAAAAGATGCAGGCCAGACGGGAGTGGCAAGAAATATTCAATGTGATGAATAGCAAGAACCTACAACCAAGAATAATCTATCCAGCAAAGTTAACATTCAGAATTGAAGGGCAGATAAAGAGCTTCACAGATAAGAAAAAGCTAAAGGAGTTCATCAACTCCAAACCAGTATTATATGAAATGCTGAAGGGTACTCTTTTAGAAGAGGAAGAAGAAAAAGGTAAAAGACAAAAAATTATGAACAACAAATACATATCTATCAACAAGTGAATCTAAAAATTAAGTGAATTAAA
>PVJN01046750.1:0-16303 GCA_004026805.1 Lasiurus borealis
TCTGCTTACGCAGGTACGGGATGTGGAGTCAGGAAGCAGTCTAATAGCAGGAAGGAGTGGTTTTGCCTTATTAGGTTATCTCCCGGCACATTCTTGCTGGATTACCTAATGGTGGGTTGGGTAACTGGCAAGTCTCTTTGTCTCGTTAGGTGCGTAGTCACCTAAGATGGAGGAAGCTGGAAAGAATTCCCCTTTCAGTAAACCCTTTCTAGATGCTAGCCACGTCTTGCACACATTGGTGTCTCTCTCCCAAACACAATGCCTACCTGTAGTCGACCCACAAAGTTATGTGGTAACTTGAATATCATGTAGAGAAGCCAATAGTTCCCTGGTGTGAGTGCCTGTGTGACTATAATAGGACCCTCGAAGAACCTACTCCAGGCTGCACACCCACACTGCACATGGTGCAATGGAGCACTGGGCAGCCTAGCCCTGGGGGGAGAACCTGCCCTGGGCATCCTTCCCCTTGGCCCATCCACCTGCTTCTTTGCCTTGTGTTTTCTCAGCCGGTTCCAGCTTCCTGGCCACACACTCCAGAGCGCTCCTTGGATGGGTGTTGACACACGGGATCTACCTACTGCAAGCGGTTCCTGGTAGCTAACCCCTGATCTGATCCCAGCCTCTAGAGTCAACCTCATCTGTCACTCAAGTGGTGGGACTGCAGATAGGGCTTGTCCGCCCTCTACTACCATCATGCACACACACGTGTGCACACGCCCACATATACACACAAGAATATACACAGATGCACACAGGGGGTAGAATGTGATCAAGGACAACTGTGTTTAGCGTGAGGGCTAGAAAGATTCTGACACTCAACCCAGTGCCCACTTTGCTCAGGCACTTAATAACTATTTGTTGAATGAATAAATTACTTGCTTTCCCATGTCCCATCATCATCACTGCTGGGGCACTCTCTGCCCACTTGGCACTCTGGCCCCTTTATTATGCCCAGTGACCAGTGTGTTAGCAGTGCCCTCAAGAACAGGGGCCCAGCTTTTTGTACCCAAGTGTCCTCAGTTTTGTTTTGTTTTGTTTTGTTTTTAATCCTCACTCAAAAACATGATTTTTTTATTTTAGAGAGTAAGAGGGTGGGGGGTGATCAGGAGTGAGAGAGAAACATCTCTCAATTGCCTCGCATACATGCCCTGACAGGGGATCAAGCCAACTGCTCCAACCAACTGAAGCTCCCAGCTAGGGCTTCAGTTTTTCTTGAAGTTCAGCAAACACAGCCTGTTATTTCCCCTATGGGTCTCTGTACATGCTACTGGCAATTCTTGCCCTTCACCCCACCTGCTCCATTCCTCCACCAGACTTAGATTTGGTCCCCCTTAGAGCTCACTAATCTGCTGCTCCTTTCAGCAGAAAATCTTTCTCAAGCTCTCGATCCATCCCAAACTGGGCTAGGAGGGATGCATGGGACCAATAAATAAATAAACAAAAACAAAAACAAAGGAAAACAACTTCTCCACCTCTGTTTAGAATTGTTTGTCATATACATACAAGGTCAGCCCAGACTTATACACACAGTATTGCACATGTACTTATTTACCAGTGCATTCACCAAACCTTGGGGAGAGGTGTTATTATTTCCATTTCAGAGTGGGGCCCTGAGACTCTGAGATATTAATGGCCCCCCTAAAGTTATAGGAGAAGCTAGGCCAGAGAGCTGAGGATTGGCAGAGGTGAAGGCAGAGGGATGCTGGGCAGCTCCAAACCGCCTAACATAAGGGATCATGGGGCTCCACTCCCTTCCCTCCATGCAGCCCTGAGAACCCTGCAAAGCTAGGAGTGCACAGCTCTATTTCTCTGGTCCAACTTTCTTCCCCAATCCTGAGCCATTCATGGAATCCTATGTAATAAGAGCCTAATATGCTAAGTGTCTGGCCGGCCTTTCAACCAATCAAAGCTAATGATATGCTATGATGTGCACTGACCACCAGGGGCAGAAGATCTGAACAGTAGTTTAGCTTGCTGCTATGGCCGACCAGTTGGGACTGAAATAGACTGGACTGCCCTGGAGCCCTACCATGGTCCCTCCTCAGCTGACCAATCTCCTGTGTCCTTCCCTGGCCCCGATCGTGCACTGGTGGGGTCCTTCTGCTTAGCCTGCACCCTCTCACATTCTGGGCTGAGGGACCACCCCCCCAAGTGCACAAATTTCATGCACTGGGCCTCTACTATATTATAAACCTCTCTGTTTGAGGTAAACTTCCCTATTAACTTGGCAGTCTTCTACACTAATGAAAGAGAAAGATGCAAATTGACCTTACCTTCATGATACCCACCAGCCAATCATGAGTGAATATGCAAATTAACCCAACAAAGTTGGCAGGTTAATTTGCATACAAAAGCACCTCCCCAGCCACTCTGGGAAGGTGGATAGGCAGCTCTGGTCCAGACTTTGCCCCTGTTTGGACTCAGCCAAGGCACTGAAGACATGAGAGGTGGGAGGGAAGCCCTCTCTGTGCAGCTATACACATTACTGCCATAGGGTGGCAGCAGAGAGCCACACCACTTGGGCAGCAATAGAAACTGGGAAGCCAGCCCCACAGCCCTGTGTACCTGAACAGGGGGAGTTGGGACCCCGTGAGGCAGGGCCTCCCTCAGTGGGTAGGAAGTACTCTACAGTGAGTATCTAGCCAAGCCACTATTGTCAAATACTACATGTGTAGCAAAGTAAACGGCAATCGAACCCAGGCCTGAAGCTGACCCCATACAGGCAGTGACAGACTGGCTGAGCTGGATGATGGAGCC
This sequence comes from Lasiurus borealis, assembly GCA_004026805.1. NCBI lineage: Eukaryota > Metazoa > Chordata > Mammalia > Chiroptera > Vespertilionidae > Lasiurus > Lasiurus borealis. The sequence continues at coordinate 2,758 of PVJN01046750.1, forward strand.
CAGACTCGGGGCCACTGGAGGCAGCAGGAAGGCACTGTCAGGATGGCGAGGTGCAGAAGGAAGCAGGCCGCTGTCTCCAGTACCCACATGTCCACTGGGAGGAGGAGACCTGGCCTTGAGGCCAGCGGAAGCTGGTTGTCGGCTGCCATCACTGGCCCCCTTCCAGCATCTCCTCAGTAGGTGAGCAGAAACACCTGCTTCTCCTGGTGGCAGAGGGAGGCTGGCAGGTGGGGCAGGATCTGCGGTGGAGAGGTGAGCTCAGTGATGCTGAGGTGGTCACGAATCACATTACAGGCATGAGCACCAGCCATCACACCACCAGATAGACTGCCCAGGTGCAGACTTGCTGCCCTGGCTGGTCTATGACCAGAGGGAAGATCAGGGAGGTGGCCCACTACACAGACTGCCCACCTGAACTCCTGGAATGCAGTGTCTCCCGGCCTGGCTCGCCCTGGGCACACCCGGTACAGCCCCTCACCCACAAAGTTTGTGTAAAACAGCATGAAGGTCATGAATGCCACCTGGCTGCACAGTTCAGCTACTAAGAGTTGGCGCAGGGCATGCGGTACGTGGCAGCCAAGCTGGTGCAGCTGGGGAAATGGGGTGCTAGGTTCCAGAAAGTCAGGTGGGTGCCACACAGGCAGCAGAGGGTGGCCCGGTGGGTCTGACAGCCCCTCCGCTGGCTCTGCTGGGCCAGAGCTGTCTCCTTAGCCACAGACAGCACAGCTGCCATGACAGTGAAGAAGATGAGAGTGAGCAGGCCACAGAAACATCTTCCTGGGGCTTGAGTAGGGACCAGGGTGCTGGTGTCCCAATCAGTGGCAGGCAGGAGAGAGCCTGAGGCTGCTCATGAAAGCACAGGCGAGAAGGCCTGGCATCCATGGTCAGGGTCTCGGAAGAGGTCAGAGAGCAAAGCCTCTAGAGGAGGGATGCACATGTGGCTGCAGGCGTCCAGCAGCCCCACACCAGGATTAGCAGTGCCAACCCCAGGGGCCAGCTGTCCAGGCACAGTAGCCTTGCCAGCCCGCTGGTCCTCGGGATGAGACAGAGGCTCAGCAGGACGCCCAGGGACGGGGCCCAGACAAAGGGCCTTCAGCGACCATAGCGCCCACACAGTGGTCCCTGGCTGAGCCTAGGAGTGGGACTGAGACCAGGCCCAGCCTGGACCGATGCCTGCAAGAAGGGCAAATAGTGTGAGGCCGAGGCTAGGGCCCTTATGGAGCAGAGGCAGGGGAACCTTGGGAAGAATGGAAATGACCATGATACTCTCCCAGGGAGGGCACTGTGCTGTGTATTCAGGGACTCTTAATTGACTCCTCACAGTTGGGATCACTAACGCCCCTTTTTCAGATGGGGAAACTGAGGCATGGAGTGACAGATGAGTGACATTCATGTCAGGCATAGGGCTAGGGGGGCAGCAGGCAAGGCTGCGACAGGCGGTCTGACCCAGAGCCTGTCATCCTGGCAGAGCCCCTCCTTCTGGCAGTCACCTGAGGCTGCCACTTGCTCTGTGGCTTTCTCAGAATTCATCTGCAGCCAAGAGCTCAGCCCTGACCCACAGATAAGCAAGATTCCTGGTTGGAGAGCCTGAACCTGCTGCCCAGTAGCTAGTGTGCCCAGTAGCTAGTTCAGCCGACTTACAGACCTCCGTTATCTCCTCTGTGGAGCAGGTGCCACCAAGGCTGGCTGCAAGTGTTAGAGGTGATAGACATTAGACAGGGACAGCCAAAGGGGAAGGGCCATTCCTACCCTGTCTCATAGAAGCCAGTCGGGACGCAGGGCCAGGGGTAGAGTGGGAATCAGAGCATATCCCTGTACCCTTTTCCTCTTCTTAGGACCCACTCAGCCCAGGGTCACCCTGTTCCCAGCAGACAGCCACCTCTCCCTCCAAGCGGCTCTCTGGGCAGAGGTACTGCTGCCCTATGCGCAGGTGGCATGGATCTGGAACAGGAGGAGGTGAACTACCCAGCACATGGTCATGACCTTCTCTCCTATCCCCTTTTCCAGCAGCAGGGGTGGCACATAGGTGATCCTGTGGCCAGACATACCTCCAGGCTGAAGGTCAGCAGATTGATCAGCAGGAGGCTTCCCGCTGCTGCAGAATGTGGCTCCCCCACACTCTCTGGACCATGGTGGGCCAGGCGGGTAGGACTCTGACCCAGTCACTCACTCCAGAACTGCCTCATCCCAGCCCCACTCCAGATGCCAGGCCTCTCAGACTGCTGAGGACTCAGCCAGGAGCCCATTTCTTCCAGCCTGCCATGCAGGCCAGCTTCTCAGCCTAGGCTAAAGGCCTGCCACTGGGGAGTGCCTGGGTGAGGCCATATCACTCAGATCCTGGCTGTGGCAAGTGGTTGTCACTGGGCAGATTTTAATTCCCCAGATTAAAAAAAATTAAATATATATTTTTATCGATTTCAAGCAGAGAGAGAGAGAGAGAGAAACATCAATGATGAGAATCATCTATCAGCTGCCTCCTACACGCCCCCTATTGGGGATTGAGCCCACAACTTGGGTATATGCCCTGACTGAAATAGAACTGCAACCTCCTGGTTCATAGCTGGATGCTGAACCACTGAGCCACATTGGCCAGGCACTTAGTTGGCTTTTAATCTTCAGCGTTTCTGAACTACATCCCCCCCCCCCCCATCAACACACAACCCTAGAATCTGCCCTAAACAACTGGATGTTGACAGTATGTACTAACGTAGGGAAGACAAGAATGGGTTTTATTTGTGGGGTGAGGAAGATGAGAAGATGAAAAACTGGTTTTGAGCATATTGGGAGGGAGGCTGAGAGATCTGACTCAGACACAAGTCTAGAACTCACAGGAGCTACAGAGCTGTGGCCGAGTATGCAGGAAACACTTGTTCTCTAACCGAACTGAATTTCTGCTTTAAGTCCTATTCAAATGGGTGGGCACATCACATCTCAACCACTTAGTCTCCCTTCACCAGGGTGGTGGGGCCGAACAGGCTGAAGGGTGGCCCACTTGGTGCCAGGCAGGGGGGCTGGCATTTGCCCCGGCTGCTGGCATCTCCTGAGATTACATTGTATAACCTGGTTAATTGTAAAATCACTGCCTAACAAGTGTTGGGACATCCCCTTTACCCAATCTCCATGCCTGTATCTCTCTCTCAACCCTTTTTTTACGCTTCACTGGGGAGCAAATAAACCCCTCTCCTACCGCTCCGGGTGCCCAGGCTGGAGAGGACCACACTCGTGGTTCTGCTCAGGAAGAACAGGCTGTGTCTCACACACCCTAGCCTGTTCTCAGGGAGCCTTAAAGGCTTCTTCTGTTTCATAGCAACCACTGAAGTTATTGGTGGTCCCAGTGCCTACACTGCATGCAGCAACACCCATACAAGGCTGTTTGCAATCAATCATGCAAGAAGGAATTCCCCAGGCAGGCGCCAGAGGAGAAAGAAGAAAAAACAGGCTTGTTTCTGGGCCAGAGGAGTGAAATAAAAACAAAACTTAATTCATGAGTCTCCCATGGGTGAGAGGGAAAGAACAGCAACAATTGTGGAAAACATATGAAGCAAGTTGCTTTCTCCATTCATTTTCTTCAGTAGGTTAATTTTTTAAAATATTCAAAGTATTTATTATGGTTTTTATGTTTTGAAAATGTACATGTCTAAGAGCGGGGAGAATGTTATCTTCTTCATGTCGGGCACACCTTGTTATTCAAAACCTTTGTTATCCAGAACGTCTCCAGCCCACACATTCGTGGTGCAGAGCACACCTAAGTACCCATATTCACACACCCACACCCACACCCACACGCACACCACACACCTACAGGCACACACCCACATGCACGCACCCACATACATGCACACACCCACACCCACACCATACACCTACATGCACACATCCACATGCATGCACCATACCCACACACCTACATGCACATACCCCCACTCATACCACACACCTATATGCACACATCTACAAACCCACATACCACACCTGGCAGCATCCATGATAGAAGGGAAGATGGTGCTGCACATGGCTTAGAGTTCCCCATAACAGGGTGGTTCAGGAATAGGAAATGATGATTTGGGGGAGGAGGGGGGAAGGAAACGGCAATAAGAAAAAATATACATTTGGAATTGTTACTTTTTTTTTGCCTTTCTATACAGTGTCACTAAATATCTGTGCACATTTGCATATCTCAGCCAGAAGCTCCAGGCTTCAGAATGCATACTTTCTTACCCACATGCACAGCCCCCACATCAGCACTGGTACACTAGCCTCTGCAAACATTTCTAGTCACACTCTTTGTTTTTAAACTTGAGTCAATGTAAATCTTTTCCAAAATGTTATGGAAAAAATACATATATATCTATAATAATAAAAGCATCATATGCTAATTAGACCGGATATCCTTCTAGACAACCTTCCAGAAAAAGCCAGGAATGTGAGGGAAGCCTGGGTCCCTGATGCCTGCCAGTGGCTGGAGGCAAACCTGAATCTCAGGTGCCAGAGGGAAGCCAGTGCTGGCAGCCGGGGGAAGGAAGGCCAACTCTTGCACAAATTTTGTGCATCAGGCCTCTATTATATACATGTTTATTCAGCAGGACACTGGGGGAATGTTCTCCCTCTTTGGGTGGCCCCATATTTGTCTATCTCACATTGCTTCTTCTTCTTTTTTTTACTTTTACTATTTGAAGTCATTGGTTGTTTTTTTTTTAAATAATTTTTTTCCTTTTTATTAATTTTTATTAATTTTTATACATATCTCCCCATTGCCCCCCTCCCTCCTAGGTATACCCCAACCCCCCAGTGTCTGTGATCAATGGTTATGCTTATATGCATGCATACAAGTCCTTTGATTGATCACTTTTTTACCTCACCTAACTTTAATCTTTCTGCTATAATTTCAGTCTGTTGCTTTATGATTTTTGTCCCCCTGAAAATTATCAGTCTACTCCCTTTCTGTGCTCCTGATTCTATTATATTCACCAGTTTATTCTGTTGATCAGATTTTTAATTCACTTAATTTTTAGATTCACTTGTTGATAGATATGTATTTGTTGTTCATAATTTTTTGGCTTTTACCTTTTTCTTTTTCCTTTTCTAAAAGAGTACCTTTCAGCATTTCATATAATACTGGTTTGGAGTTGATGAACTCCTTTAGTTTTTTCTTCTCTGTGAAGCTCTTTATCTGCCCTTCAATTCTGAATGATAGCTTTGCTGGATAGATTATTCTTGGTTGTAAGTTCTTGCTATTCATCACGTTGAATATTTCTTGCCACTCCCATCTGGCCTGCATCGTTTCTGTTGAGAAATCAGCTGACAATTGTAGGGGTACTCCCTTGTAGGTAATGAACTGTTTTTCTCTTGCTGCTTTTAATATTCTCTCTTTGTCTTTTGCTCTTGGTATTTTAATTATGATGTGTCTTGGTGTGGTCCTCTTTGGATTCCTTTTATTTGGGGTCCTGTGTGCTTCCTGGACTTGTAAGTCTATTTCTTTTACCAGATGTGGGAAGTTTTCAGTCATTATTTCTTTAAATAGGTTTTCAGTATCTTGCTCTCTCTCTTCTTCTGGCACCTCCACAATTCTGATGTTGGTATGCTTGAAGCTGTCCCAGAAGCTCCTTACATTATCTTCACATTTTTTGGATTCTTTTCTCTTCTTGCTTTTCCAGTTTAATGTTTTCTGCTTCTTTATATTTCAAATTTTTGACTTGATTCTTGGCATCCTCTAGTCTGCTGTTAGGACTCTGTATAATATTTTTTATTTCAGTCAGTGTCTCTAGTATGTCCTTTTTCATCTCCTCTTGGCTCTCACTAAATTTATCCAACTTTTCTAGCATATTCTTGAAAAACCTTATAAACGTGGTTTTGAACTCTATATCCAGTCATTTTTTTTTCCCTCCATTTCTTTTGTTTGTGATCCCTTCCCTTGTCTCCGCATTTTCACTATGTTGGGGAAACTTCTGTGTTGAATTCAGCTTTATGATACCAGACTTGCAAAACCGAAGAAGCCTCTGTTGAGCTTGGGATGTGTGGAGTCTCAGGGCTTAAGGGACCGCCTTGCCTTCCAGTCGGCCCCGCCCTCCAGGGCCTCTGAGTCTCATGTGACTGGGTAATCACTGGAGTGGTCCTTGTGCCCGAGCGCCCGCAGTGCCTCTAGACTGCTGCCCCTCCGGCTCCCCTCGCACCAGGACCACACGAGACTAGGTCCCCTGGGTTTTGTCCAAAACAGGGGTTTAGTGGACTCAGAAGTGGCACAGTTGGGAGGGTCTGTCTCCCGCCCACTCGCGAAAGCCAGCGGCACAGTTAGCAATCTGTCCTGTGCGCAGTGCCGTGCACGCCACCAGGCCTTTGATCTTTTGCGACTTCTCTAAATTTCCATGCACGTCTCCCTTTTCACAGTCCAAACTCCCCCCTTATGAGTTTCGGCTGGATCTGGGGTTTAGTGTCGTAGGATAAGGGTGTTCAATGCTTTTGAGAGTCTCTGTTTCCCTCCCGTCAGAGAAAACCAGCCAGGCACTCTGGCACCCACTCTCTCCATGGGTGCGTCTCCGAACCTCAGCTTTTTGCAGCTCCTCTGGGTCTCTGTGAGCCCCTCTCTTTCCCTCTACTTGTAGAACTTCCACTCAGCCAGCTTTCCTGTGGTTCTGGATGATGTCCGTTCTGTCTTTTAGTTGTAGTTTTGAAATTGTGGTGGGAGGAAGCAGTGTAGGTGTTTACCTATGCTGCCATCTTGTATTCTCCCTCACATTGCTTCTTATGCTGACATTTGCCTAAATAAATAAAAATGGAAAAGGAATAAAAATGTAAATAATAATATAAATTTGGTTAATTTATATATTGAACTCTGTAATCAGAAAACAAAAACCAACCACAGGACACCTGTCATGGAGGAGGCAGGAGGGGAGGCCAAGGAGGGGAGGCAGGAGGGGAGACAGGAAGGTGAGCACAGGCTGGCTCTGCCCCCAGGTGCATGACAGAAGCCCAGCTCAGAGCAAACACTGGGAAGTCCGAAGGCATCAGTGCCTTCAGACATGGTTGGATCCAGGGGCCCAGATGGTACCTTGCCTTCACTTCCAGTTCAGCTCCTCTTGGAGGTAGGTTTCCTCTGGAGAAAGATGATTGCTAGCAGATCCAAGCCTTATTCTTTTCAATACCTGTGGACATGACCAAAAGTAATGGTTTTTTAAATGCTATTCATAGGGCCCTAGCTGGTTTGGCCTCAGTTTCAGATGGGGAAACTAAAGCATGGAGTGACTGATGATTGAGATTGTCCTCCAAACTCTAACCCTAGACGCCCCCTCCAATATGTGCATGTATGTGTGTGATATGTGGTGTGGGTGTGGGTTCTGGATAACTAAAGAGTCAGAGGTTCAATTCTGATCAAGGGTATGTACTTGATCCTGGGCCCCAGTAGAGAGGGAACCAATCGATATGTCTCTCTCACCTCAATTTTTCTCTCTGTGTCTCCTCCTCCCTTCTATGCTTTCTAAAAATCAAGGGGAAAATACCTTCAGGTGAGGATTAACAAAAAAAGACTAAGAAAAAAAGCTATTCATGGGATATAAACAAATTGACTGTATGTAAAACCACATAGAAATTATAAAACGCCCCCAAAGTAAAAATAATATAAAATAGCATACTTTGAACAGAAAGCATTAATTAATTAATAATACATATTAATTACAAAACCAGATAACAAAAGACTGCTACTCAGAAATTTTAAATTATCTCTTAAACAATTTTATATCAATGAGGAAAACAAAACAAAATTTAAAAATCTATACAAAAAAATCCTATAGTGAAGAATCTATAAGGTACAAATAAAGCAGAGAATTCATGATCTTAAGTGCTTATATTAATAAATAGAAACAATATATTAAGCATCCAAATAAAGAAGTTAATAAAGAATAACAAATACATTTAAAGAAAGTATGAGGATGAAATTAGTGAAGCTAGAGCCACATTAGTGAGTGAGTGAAATAACGCATACAGAAGCCAGTTTGGATGATGGAGTGTGCTGCAGGTGAGGGAGAAGTGAAGATAGTGGATTGATGTGATGTGAGTGGAACAGAAGGTAAATGACCAACAAAGGTATAAGAGACAGTGTCTATTTCATTATTCAAAATGCATTCATTGAGCACCTATTATGTAAGGTAATATGTTAAAGTTTTAGGACCATAGATTCTCCAGCCAAACTGCCTACATTCGAAATATAGCTCCACCATTTATATTTTTCTTTTTTTTCTTTCTTTAAATATATTTTATTGATTTTTTATAGAGAGGAAGGGAGAGGGATAGAGAGTTAGAAACATCGATGAGAGAGAGACATCGATCAGCCACCTCCTGCACACCCCCTACTGGGAATGTGCCCGCAAACCAAGATACATGCCCTTGACTGGAATCAAACCTAGAACCTTTCAGTCCACAGGCCAATGCTCTATCCACTGAGCCAAACCAGTTTCGGCCATTTATAGTTATATCTTTGGAAAAGTTATTTATTTATAGCCTCCATTTTTTATGTGGGACTCATGTGGATAATAACCTGCCCTTACAGAGTTATTGAGAGGATTACTTCAAAGAAAGATTTTAGAATAGAAATGTCATTTATGGCCATTGTGGAGTAAAAAAACTGGGATTGCCTTTCACCATAAACAACTGTAAACCTGAACAAATAGTATGACACATCTGTTTCTAGGTATGGGACCACAGGCAGTACACGTCAATCTCTGAGAGAAGGAAGCACATAAAGCAAGCCCAGCATTTACTCGTTGAAGATAGCTTCCTGATTACAGCATAAGTAGGTGGAGCCCAGGAAGAATCTAGCAATCCCACTGAGCTAAGAAAACAAAGACCAGAGTTTGAAGCTATGAAAGCAAATGGAACTCATGGGGTTGGCTGCAAGGAGGAGGGAGTCATACAGTGGGGAACCCAAAAGTCTATGTGGACTTATATTCATTTTCTAGGGCTGATGTAGCAAAGTACCACAAACTGGGAGGCTTAAATAACAGAAGTATATTCTGTCACAGTTCTGGAGGCTGGAAGTCTGATATCAAAGTATCAGCAGGGTTGGTTTGTTTTGAGAGCTGGGAGGGAGAATCTGTTCCATGCCTCTTCCTTGCATCTGGTAGTTTGCTGTGAATCTTTGACATTCCTTTGCTTGTAGATGTATCACCTTAATTTCTCCCTTCATCTTCACATGGCTTTTTCTCTGTGTACATGTCTTTGGGTCCAATTTTTCCTTTTTGTAAGGATACAAGTTATACCGTTTAGGTTAGCTGAATGACCTAACTTTATTTAAAAAACCTAATTTCCAAATAAAGGTTACATTTTGAATTATTGGAGATTAAGACCTCAAAATATATTTAAGGGGGAACACAATTTAACCCATAACAGAAATTTTCTATTGGTCTTTGGTCAAGAACTGGATTGTATAGGTACAGTCTCAACCTTGTAAGATATTGGTTGTTAGCAGAATGGTTGCCCAATTCCAATAGTCCCTTCCAGCCAAAGCAGAGAAATCTTAATGGCATAGCACATATTATTTCAGCTGAGAAACCAGAAAAGTTAGGCTTTGGGAAGAAGGATCATGTCCTAGATAAAGACTACTTTAGACTCATCATAAGAAGCCTAAAACTGAGATTCCAAAATGATGGCTACACTATAAGAGGAAGCTACACTGCCACGCTCCCAAAACCAAACTGGAAATACAACTAAAATAAAGAAGAACCACTATGAAAAATCAACTGAAGACTACCTGGAGAGAACCATGATAACCACGGATGCAAAGTGGAGACCACATAGAGATTGGTAGGTAGTGCAGAGGCATGAGAGTGCTGGCTGGGCTCCCATACTCAGCAGATAAAGTTCTGGATGAATATCTCAGCCACGAGGTCTTCCCACTGAGAACTCTGGGGTCTTACTAAATCCCAATCTGGGCTCCCCAGCCCAGAGCACCTGAACTGAGAAAGGTGCACACATAACATCTGGTTGTGGAAAGGCTGTTGTTTACAAGCAAGAGGTGAATGGAAATACAGGCCAATTCACAAAATTTGATGTGTAGCCACTCACCTTGGCCTTTGGCAGAGGAAGAGCGGGTGGACTGAAACTGTATGAGCAGGAGCCATAATTGGAGCATCTGGGGTTAGAGTTTGGAGGGCAGCCACCCTGGTTTCCTGTGCTGAGCCACTCCCTCACTCTGTGGAGGAAATATTTCTCTGGTGACAAAACTTTGCTATCCAAATGGTTTTTGCCTGGGAGGAAGGCAGTTGTCCCACCCTATTGGAAGACCTCTCACCCCACCCTATGGTCAATAGCCTGAGGCTATTTAAATCTGAGTGTCAATGGGACTACAGGCAGAAGCAGGTCTTTGGAGGCTTTGAGTTTCTGCCTAATCCTGGGAACAGGGCTAGAAAAAGCAGAACCTAGTACCCATCTTGGTCCTTTTCCTCAGTCCCAGCAGAGAGACCCACAAGCTGTGGATTGCTGATAGATCCAAACAAGGCACTCAGGGCCAGAAGTAAACAGCATCTGACATTGTGCTGCACTAGAGATTGAGAGTCAAAGGATATCTACCTAAAACACAGACACAAACTCAATCAGGCAGCCAAAATTGGGAGACAAAAAACAACCCCCAATGGAAAAGAACAAGAGAATTATCCAGAAGGAGAGATAAATGAAATGGAGATAAGAAAACTTATTGGACACAGAGTTTAAAATAATGGCAAAGATGCTCAATAGCATGAGAAAAGATATAGTAATTATGAAGAATGAAATGGCATTAATAAAGAACACAGTGGAAGGAATATACCAAAGGTTAGTGGAAGCCAAAGATTGGATCAGTGAATTAGAAGACAGGGTATATATAAAAAAATCACTCTATCAGAGAACACAAAGAAAAAACAGGAGGACAACTTAAAGGGGCTGTGGACACCATAAAAGTTATCAATATTGGCATAATAGGTATGCCAGAAGGGGAAGAAAGTGAGCAAGAGATAGAGAATGTGTTTAAAGAGATAGTGACAAAAAACTCCCCTAACCTGGAAGAGGCACAGAGAATCCCAAGAAAGAAGAACCCAAACAGGTCCATGCCCAGACACATCATAATTTAAATGATAAAAATTAAATACAAATAATCTTAAAGGCAACTAGAGAAAAGCAATGTGTTACATAAAAAGGAACCCCCATAAGGCTCTCAGCTGATTTCTCATCAGAAACTCTACAGGCCAGAAGGGAATGGCATGAACTATTCAAGGTAATAAAAAGCAAGGATCTGAAACCAAGATTACTATACCCATCATTCAAAATAGATGTTGCAATAAAGAGCTTCCCAGACAAAACAGGCTAAAGGAGTTTATCAACACCAAATCAGCACTGCAAGAAAAGCTAAAGGGACTGTTGTAATGAGAAGAATAAAGAGAGAGAGAAACCTAGGCATACAGAATTAAAATGGCAATAAATAAGTACTTACCAACAATAACCTTAAATGTAAATGGATTAAATGGCCAATAAACATACAGGGCTAAATGGATAAGAAAACATGAGCCAACTATATGCTGTCTACAAGAGATTCACTTCATTATAAAAGACTCACAGAGGATGAGAGTGAAGGGATGAAAAAAAATTGCCATGCAAATGGAAACAAAAATAAGCTGGGATACCAATATTCATATCTGACAAAATAAACTTCAAAGTGAAGGCCATTACAAGAGACAATAAAGGTCACTACATAATACTAAAAAGATTAATCCAACAAGAGGCAATAACTCTGGTAAACATATATGCACCTAAATGTATAGGAGCAGCTAAATGTGTGAGAACACTTCTAGAGGACTTTAAGGGAAAAATGGACAGCAATACAGTCATAGTAGGGAACTTTAATACCCTGCCGATTTCACTGGATACATCTTCCAGACAAAAAACTTAACAATGAAATAGAGACTCTAAATAACACACTAGACCAGATGGATTTAACTGGCATTTATAGAACATTTTACCTCAATGCTGCAGAATATACATTCTTCTTAAGTGCACTTGGATCATTTTCAAAGATAGGCCAAATGTTAGGACACAAAACAAGTCTCTACAAATTCAAGAAAATTGAAATCATATCAAGCAATTTCTCAGATCACAATAGAATGAAATTATAAATCAACTGCTGCAATATCACTCAAAAACATTCAAACACCTGGAGGCAAAATAGCATATTAATAAACAATGAATGGACAGGAGAATCCAAGATGGCGACATAGGTAATCACCTACACTGCTGTTCACACAACAATTTCAAAACTACAACTAAAAGACAGAACGGACATCATCCAGAACCACAGGAAAGCTGGCTGAGTGTAAGTTATCCAGCTAGAAGGAAAGAGATGGGCTCACAGAAACCCAGAGGAGCTGCAAAAAGCTGAGGTACGTAGACGTGCACACTTAGAGAGCGGGTGCTGGAGTACCTGGCTGGCTTTCTCTGGCTGGAGGGAAATGGAGACTCCCAATGGCATTGAACCCCTTATCTTATGACACTAAACACCAGATCCAGCCGAAACTCATATGGGGGGAGTTTGGTCTGTGAAAAAGGAGAGATGCACGGAAATTTAGGGGAGTCGCAAAAGATCAGAGGTCTGATGGTGCGCACAGCACTGCGCAGAGGACAGACTACTGATTGTGCCGCTGGCTTTCACGAGTGGGCGGGAGACAGGTCCTCCCACTTCTGACTCCACTAAGCCCCTGTTTTGGGCGAAACCCTGGGGACCTAGACTTGTGTGGTCCTGGTACGCAGGGGAGCTGGAAAGGCAGCGGTCTAGAGGCACTGTGGACGCGCTTGCACAAGGACTGCTCCAGCAATTACCCAGTCACGTGAGACTCAGGGACCGTGGAGGGCAGGGCTGACTGGAAGGCAAGGCGGTCCCTTAAGCCCTGAGACTCCACCCATCCCAACCTCAACAGAGGCTTCTTCGGTTTTGCAAGTCTCATATCATAAGACTGAATTCAACACAGAAGTTCCCTCGGAATAGTGAAAATGCCGAGACAAGGGAAGGGATCACAAACAAAAGAAATGGAGGAAAAAAAACGACTGGATATAGAGTTCAAAACCACGTTTATAAGGTTTTTCAAGAATATGCTAGAAAAGATGGATAAGTCTCAAGAGGAGATGCAAAAGGACCAACTAGAGATGATGGATAAATTTAGCGAGTCCCAAAAGGAGATGAAAAAGGACCAACTAGAGACACTGACTGAAATAAAAAATATTATACAGAGTCCTAACAGCAGACTAGAGGATGGCAAGAATCAAGTCAAAAATTTGAAATATAAAGAAGCAGAAAACACTCCACTGGAAAAGAAAAAAGAATAAAAAAATGTGAAGATAATGTAAGGAGCCTCTGGGACAGCTTCAAGTGTACCAACATCAGAATTGTGGGGGTGCCAGAAGAAGAGAGAGAGCAAGATACTGAAAACCTATTTAAAGAAATAATGACTGAAAACTTCCCACATCTGGTAAAAGAAATAGACTTACAAGTTCAGGAAGCACACAGAACCCCATATAAAAGGAATCCAAAGAGGAC
>PVJN01046751.1:0-16304 GCA_004026805.1 Lasiurus borealis
GCCAAAAATGGTCCCCCGGCCAGGAAACACGGTGAGACGCGTTTGTTCAAAGTTCAGCCAAGTGGACACTCCCTTAATCCAGCAATCTTATCTTAGGGGGTTGTGAAAACTAGGCCTTTTTCTAAGTGTTTCCAAAAAAAAATCCCCAAAGTGAAAAAGAAAAGGCTAAAGATAAAGGTGCTTTTCAAATTGTATTCAAAACTTTAGAGTAAATGTTCAACTTTCCTCAGGTAATAAAATCACGCAACGCAGGAAAATAAAGGCTGACTAAACTGAATTGCTGTCCATGCTTATTCATCTAAATTCAAAAAAAAAGATTCTTAGTTGAAAAATAAGTAGACATTTATTGAGCAACTATGTACTGTAAGCAAAAGGCACTGTTCCAGACAGTGGTGACAGAGCAGTCCTATTCTGATGAAGCTTATGTTCTAACAGGAAAGAAGAAGAAAAAAAACTGACTTATGTGTGATCACTTCAAATACAATTGAAAAAAAAAAACTTTTTCTGAAGACTTCTGATAAACCACAACACATTAACCAAATATCAAAGCCTATCATTATAATTTTAAAATGAGAGGCCACAGTAAGAACTTCTAAATGTTGCCAGACTTTTCCCTTATTCAACAAAATGCTTTGGAGGTCATTTTAGGAATGATTGAGTACTGATCTCAACCTCAAAATTGTAGTTATGGTCAAAACCGGGCTGGCTCAGTGGATAGAGCGTCGGCCTGAGGACTGAAAGGTCCTGGGTTCAATCCCGGTCAAGGGCATATACCTTGGTTGCGGGCACATCCCCAATTGGGGGCGTGCAGGAGGCGGCTGATCAATGTTTCTCTCTCATCGATGTTTTTGACTTTCTATCTCTCTCCCTTCCTCTCTGTAAAAAAATCAATAAAATATATTTTAAAAAATTATAGTTATGTATATATGCCATATAAGTAGACAATAATGAGGAAACTTAGCCTCTACAGACACAGAAATAGCTGCAAGAAAATGCCCTCTAAGATTTAAGTTCTGAAACTAACACATAAAAATCAGAGCAAAAAATTACGAAAAAGTTGTCTTCAAAAGGCGTTCAGGGTTTTATAACTTTCCTATTTCCTAATCAGAAATTTAAAAACTTAAAAAACTCCAACGGCATGTAAATCCTAGCTGAATAAGGACTTTAAGACCCAGGACGGCTCCTGTAAATAAGAGATTGCAATGAATCTAATTAAAACCCAGGACAGTGTGATAAAAATGTAATTATCAAACACAAGATGTTAAAAGAATTCTTAAGAAATACACACATTCAAGAAAAAATATAAATCTAAATCCACCCTGTGCATGCATATTGTGCACCGGGCCACTAGAAAGAAGGAAGAAAATCTCAATTCAAAATTTCCTTAAAACTTTTTTTTTAAATCCTAGTAGTTAAGTGAGGCCAAGAGAGAAGTAATAGGCTAATAGAAAAGGAAAAGCCTACTGAAGCTCTAGTTGTTTAGGGCAATGAGGCAGTGAGATTGTACAAATTCATTTCAGTTGGCATGAAACAGACTCAAATATTACCGCTAAATTACAGTGATCTGCTAAAAAGTTAGCCCTTTAGTAATGTAAGAAGTGTGATGACCAGCGACCGCTCTACTTGTTTGTACTGTAAGAACGTTTTATAAACAAGCTTGTGTTCCCTTCATAAATGGAAGAAACAGAGATACGTATGTACAAAAGGAAAGAGTTCATTTGAAGCAGAGTGGCTCGGTCACCACCACATGGAAATGGGAATCACAAATAACAACAGGAATGAAGAATAACACTTACTCCGAGTTCCCTGAATACCAGGCCCTCTGCTGAACGTCTTACAATGGACATTGAGTCCTCACAATGACCATCAAGTGGATACTGTTATCCTCAATTTAGAGACAAGAAACAGTGGGCTTGGGAAATTAAGTAATTTCTCACAATTCATCAGTGGCAGCCCTGAGGTCCACACGCAGTGTTTTAGATTCTGCTGGCCAAAGGGCTCCTCACCCCATTTAGCATCTTCTCAAGAGGCAAACAGAGCCAGGACCTGCCTTAGGCACCGCCCAGAAAAACTGCCCAGACTCAAGGAACAGGTCCGGTCCGGGAGGCCGTCCATTAGGAAGACATGCTAGGTTTTCAGGGAACCTCCATTCTCTCATTTCTTTTTCTTTCTTTTTTTTAAATATATTTTATTGATTTTTTACAGAGAGGAAGGGAAAGGGACAGAGAGTTAGAAACATAAATGAGAGAGAGACATCGATCAGCTGCCTCTTGCACACCCCCTACTGAGGATGTGCCCACAACCAAGGTACATGCCCTTGATCGGAATCGAACCCAGGACCTTTCAGTCCCCAGATGACGCTCTATCCACTGAGCCAAACCGGTTTTGGCCATTCTCCCATTTCTTGCTCACCAGTCGCTCTGGCTCCCAGTGGCCTGCCTACAGGAAGATCATGGCCTACTTACTCGGTGGCTCCACAGCTGGGCATTTATTACTGAACCTGCAGCTGCTTACACATCCTTCTCAGAGAGCTGGTGCGACACAGATTCCCTCCCTGAGACACGCGGCTTTCAAGTCTGACCACTTCACTCTAGAATGTGCTGATTACATGGGAGTGGCTGGGCCCAAATGACCCTTTCCCCCCCCCCCCCCCCCCCCCCCCCGCTCCTTCTCCCTCCGCCTTCCCTGCTCCATTCCCCCACCCTGGCTCACCACCTCCTTCAAACCTCTATACTTTACAGCTTCAATACTGGAGGCAAAATGTCCTAATTCGCTTCAATTCTATAAAGCCTTTCACAGCTTCTCTCGAAAGTGTCATGAAACTCTGAACGGTAGGAGAGAATTCCAGCAGCTCTGAGAGGCTGTTGCTATAACAAACAGCAATATTTTCCTCTGCGGATAATTGTTTTCCCCTCTGTCAAAGTCACCTTCCCCAGGTCAAACATGGTGAGTTTAGAAAACAGCGAACAACCCTAAGTCAACTAAACTGAATGTCAGTATATTAACCTTTATTAGGTTCTTAATGAATTATAAAATACCTCAGACCAAAAAAATAAATAAAGACCAAAAAGCAAACATCCTATATCCACACATCCAGCTTAAAGAAATAAAATACAGTGGTACCTCGAGATACAAATTTAATTCCTTCCATAACCTTGAGGCGTGGGAAACTATGAGACGCTCGAGTCGCGGTAAACTGGTGGGTCGTGTGCAGCCGGCCGATCCGAGGGATTACTCCTATCTCAGATGTTGCTCGTATTTCAAAGCAAAAATTCACTCGCTCGACAGCTTGTATCTCAAAAATCTCATAAGTTAGGGCACTCGTATCTCGAGGTGCCACTGTACTATCCATATGGTTGAGGCCTCTGGATACAGCGTTATAACGGTATTATGGTGGAGCCCTCGTAAGTGTCATAATAGTGAAATGGTATGCAATTAGGCAAGACGAGGAAAGAACTTTTTTCTCCC
Organism: Lasiurus borealis; assembly: GCA_004026805.1. Lineage (NCBI taxonomy): Eukaryota > Metazoa > Chordata > Mammalia > Chiroptera > Vespertilionidae > Lasiurus > Lasiurus borealis. The sequence continues at coordinate 3,469 of PVJN01046751.1, forward strand.
CCAGTTTACATGTGGGCAGTAGTGAAGTGCATCAGCCAAATCTCTACACTACGATGATCCTGAGTTTGCTGGAGGGGAGAAGAGGGCGAGACCACAACATGCCACTGTCCCTCGGTATGAACCGTATAAATGACGTATGGACACAAACCCAGAACAGGTGTTGCTGAAGCAGAGTATTTCTGAGCAGTCACTCGGTGCGATTAGGCCTGGGGCTTGAGCCATCTGTTCACAGGCTCCAGAGCAGTAATTCTCAACCTGTGGGTCTCGACCCCTTTGGGGGTTGAACGACACTTTTACAGGGATCGCCTAAGACTATGGGAAAACAGATACTTACATTATGATTCATAATAGTAGCAAAATTACAGTTATGAAGTAGCAATAATTTTATGGTTGGGGGTCACCGCAGCATGAGGAACTGTATTAAAGGGTCGCGACATTAGGAAGGTTGAGAACCACTGCTCCAGAGGAGAGCTTCTGAAACTTGGTCAGGAGAAAAGTTGCTCTACAAACTAACTTCCTAACCAGGACCAACCATGACATGTTGGGAGTGGTGGGACAGCCTGGCCAGGGGGGCAAGACGTTTTCGAGGGATCACATCTGTTCCCTCTCAAAGCATTCTACACCCTTCTGTTAAAAAAAAAAAAAAATCACTCAATTCCCACAGCCGCATGAAGTTGCTAGTTCCTGAGTGTGATCACCTTAAACCAGCGGTTCTCAACCTTCCTAAGTTCCTCATGTGGTTGTGACCCCCAACCATGAAATGTTGCTACTGTTATGCATCATGCTGCAAATATCTGCATTTTTCCATGGTCTTAGGCGACCCCTGTGAAAGGGTTGTTTGACCCCCAAAGGGGTCGTGACCCACAGGTTGAGAACCACTGCCTTAAACACAGGATAGTAAACTCCCTGGACTTCCTGGCTAACAGAATGAAGGCAAGGCCTGTGGGTTCCATGCAACCCATCTTTACTGAGCACCTTCCATGCCCAGGACTCTGGACACAAAAAATAAATGAACCCCAGTTTCTCAAGACGTTCACTCTGGAGGGGTTGTAGGCAGACCTGGTGCACGAAGAATTACAGGAAAAAGAAACCAAAATTGGGAAAAATGGTGAAGGAAGCAAAAGCGATGGAATAAATGCAAGTAAACAGGAGCGGTCGCTGAGGCCAGCGCTTCCGGTTTACTCTCTCCTCCTAGGACTGCTCCATCTCCACTTCCTTCCCCGGCTCCCCTCCCTCTATTCAGCCCTGAGGGCCTGCTACCTCTTGTTTCCTCCCGCCTTCCCGCAGCTTTGATTCATTAACGGGTCTCGGGTCTCGGCTGATTCTCCCAAAAGCTCTTCTCTGCAGCCGGGATTCTCACCTGAGCTCCAGACCCACCACTGCCCCCGCCTGCTCAGCATCTCAATGGGCATCTCCACGTCAATCCTTTCAGATCTGAGCTCCCCAAGCCTCTCCTTTCCCCCTCAAACTACTCTTCCTTTTATGTTTCTTCTCTCCGTTACAGCTCCCGCCATTGACTGGAAACCCAAGTATCAACCTGGACCCCCCAAAACTCCAGAGGCGGGTCCTGAACATCTCCCGATCCCATCCAAATCCTGGGACTGCCATCTGTACCACAACCACTCCTTTCTAACGACTCCCCGGAGGGCCCACTCTTCGAAAAACGGATCACCCACACCCCTGTTTAAAAACCCTTCACTAACTTCCCTGTTACTACTTTCAGGATACGCCCAAACCCTTTACCAAAAACCCCTCTATTCTAGGGCTCCGCCCTCTCCCCCTCACTTCTCCCCACTTCAGGTTCCAGGTGCATCTCCTGCTCCCCATCTTTGGCCCTGTCAGATCCTTTGTTGGAACAGTCTTTCCCAACCCGACAGGACCACTCTGCCCCGTTCATTCTTCAGGTGCCAGTTCCGACACCCCTGGGCGTGGGAAACTCTCCCTTTGCTGCCGAACCCTAGTGTCTATAGCAGCCCCCTCTCCTAGCAGGGACCAGGGCTGTTTTCTCACTGGTCTCAACACTAGGTAAGCTCCCGATACATATGCGCTCGGCATTTCAGTCTTCGATGCTGAATCAGCCAATGATTGGATGGTCACCAGCGCACAGTTTATCTACTGCTGACTACGGTGGTACCTCGAGATACGAGTGCCCTAACATCCGAGATTTTTGAGATACGAGCCATCGAGCAAGTTATTTTTGCTTTGAAATACGAGCAACATTTGAGATATGAGTAATCGCGCAGATCGGCCAGCTGCACCGAGACTCGAGCGGCTCCTAGTTTCCCACACCTCAAGGTTACGGAACGAATTAAACTCGTATCTCGAGGTACCACTGTGTTTATGAAGTACAGCGTCCGTAGGATTTCCATTGAGGAATATAGATATTGATCTGGAATAACGAGTTTCTCCATCTTTCCCTTATCCTAGAACCAAGGGCGGAAGGATGCTAGGTTTAATTAGAGCCCTTTTCATCAAAGGCCTGGCATAGCACTTTAAATGGAAGCCACGAGGCGGATACTTGAGGACCCTACAATTGCCTGTTGCCTGGATGAGGGGTTTCCCAGGGCAAACCTCCCTGTGGTTACTAGAGCAGACCGGTGATTAGAGCTTGGCTTTACCCGCCCGGCAAATCACACCACCCCTCTGAGGAGATCCCCTGTTATCTCCGTGGTTCAGATGAGGAAACCGGAGCGCAGAGAGGTCACAGAGCTTGGCCAGGCTTAAAACAACCAGAATTCAAACCCAGGCAATCATCTTGGCCTGGCCCGGGGAAAACAATAAATGTTGAGTGAATGAAGTCACTTATAGATCAAGACGATCCCCCTTTGGGATTATATTAGAAAAAAGAAACTTGATCATCCAAAATGCATTCATATTGGATGTTCAATGATATAGGCGGGAACACATAAACATTTTTAAAAACTCAGGCACTGTAGCCCTGGCCAGTTTGGCTCAGCGGATAGAGCATCGGTCTGCGGACTAAAGGGTCCCAGGTTTGTTTCCGGTGAGGAGCACGTGCAGGAGGCAGCCAATCAATGGTTCCCTCTCATCACCGATGTTTCCATCTCTCTCTTTCTTCCTCTCTGAAATCAATAAAAATATTTAAAATAAAATAAAATAAAACCTCAGGCACTGTGCATTCTCTTTTTTCTCTTTTATCCCTCAGGAAAGACCTCTTGTTCTGTATCTATTCCGTCCACAGGGGACTGTGGGCTTGCAGCCTCATTCAGGGGTCACGGCCAGGGACAAGGTTTTTGTTTGTTTTTTAAAGAATATTTTATTGATTTTCCACAGAGAGGACGGGAGAGGGATAGAGAGCTAGAAACATCCATCAGCTGCCTCCTGCAGGCCCCTCCACTGGGGATGTGCCCAGCAACTAAGGTACAATGCCCTTGAGCAGAATCCAACCTGGGACCCTTCAGTCCGCAGGCCAGTGCTCCATCCACTGAGCCACACCGGTTTGGGCTGGGGACACGCTTTTGAGGACACACAGCCCACCTCCAGCCAAGCGGCTGGGGAGCAGCAAGGAGAGAGGCCGCAGGCCTGTGTGTGCGGGCGGCTTACCTCCCGCAGCTCCAGCCGCTGGGCCACGGCCTCCAGGCTCTCCTGGCCCGTGCTCTCCACCGACAGCGTGAACTCCACGAACTCATTGTTGAGCAGCTGGATGCGGGCCACCAGGCAGCTCTTGCTGGACACCGTGTAGCGCCGGGTGCGTTTGAGCTTCAGTCCGAACGGCAGCGGCATCTTCTTCTCTCTTCAAGGCTGGATGGAGGGGTGGAGCGGGAGGCGCACGGCCACCGAGGCGGTGCTGGAGCCCGAGGAGGAGGAGGGCGGTCTCTCCTCTCCTCTCCTCTCCTCTCCGGCCGGGAGGGTCCGCACGGGCACCGGCTGCTCACCCCGCAGCTGCTGCCGCCATTAAACCGCAACGGAGAGTCCACGGGCCACGCAGAGGGGGCATCCAGGCCGGCGCTGGGGAGAGGAACACACCGGTTACACGGGCAGTGGCCACGCTGCGCTTGGCGTTTGCAAAATCAGCATCAATAACGCTGCATCCGAAGAAGATGCTGCCTCTCTCTTCTTTGGAAAAGGCAGGCCCTGGCCGGGCTGGGGAGGCAGAAGAGGGGGTGACAGCAGAGCTGCCTCTGCGCCTGGGTCAGACCCCACCCTCCCTCCTGCAAAGAGTGGCCTCCACCTGCGGCTGTTTCAGGGTTAAATGAGATAAGTTAGTGCCTGGCAGTGCTATAAACCCCAGGAGAGTGGCTGGCTTTAGTGGTTCCGTTTCTATTTTAGAAAAAGGGGACGGAAAGGTCCCAGGTTCGATTCCGGTCGGGGGCATGCACCTTGCTTGCGGGCACATCTCCACTGTGGGGCGTGCAGGAGGCGGCTGATCGATGTCTCTCTCTCATCGATGTTTCTGACTTTCTATCCCTCTCCCTTCCTCTCTGTAAAAAAATCAATAAAATATATTTTAAAAAAAAAGGAAAAGGGGGGTGTTGTTAGGTTTGTGGGGTTTTTTGTTTGTTTGTTTGTTTCACAATTAACTCTTTTTTGGCTCCCAATACTCCACACCTGAGGGTCTTTAGGTGCGTTAACTACAAAACGCCCCCAAAACAGCTGCGCCCCAAGGCCAATTAACCCTGAACCCCAAAGGAGAGGAAGGAGTGACCCCCTTTAACACGTGGCAGCTGTGAGTGCAAAGGAGGCGGAGCGCTGCGCCAGCACGGGGAGAAGCCCGGCTGGTTCCTACGCAGTGACGTCACCACGTCGCTCGGTGGGTAAACAAACCACGAAAGACCCGCACACACGCCGGCTCTCAGGTCCGCGCGCGGCGCCCGCACGTGGCCCCGGCGGCTCTGCGGGTGGGGACGCCCCGGGAGAGGCGGGCGCGGACCTCGATGCCATCCGGCCCCGCGAGGGGCGGACCGCGTCCGGGCAGCCCACGTGGCTCGCAGATAACACGGCGGAGCGGCCCGGCTCCGGCTCCGCCCGGGGCAAGCTGGCGGCGTTGCCATGCCAACGCGCAGCCGCGGCGGCCCCCGGAACCCTCGGGCCCGAGCAGCGTTTTCCGGACGGACGCGCTAGAGCAGGGCCGGCCCCGCCGCCTCGGGAGGGAACTTTTAAAGGGCCCAGCTGGAGCCCCGCACGGGCTCGGGGAACGCTGGGTTCCGGTTTGCAGCCTGAAGACTCCAAAACATGCGCGTTTAACCGCGTTTTTAATGGCACCTGGTGATGGGAACGCATGCAAACGCGGATTCTTAACACGAGCTGCATGTCCTTCCCCCTCCAGGGGTGGGCAGAGTCCCGGGGTGGCTCCCACACCCCGCTTTCCTCCGAGCAGACAGAGGAAGATGAATCCTTTCTGCAAGGCTCGGGGTGGCTGGTGGCCCAGAACTTGGGGCGGGGTGCGCCCCCAGCCTCCTCTCAGCAGGCAGACACGGAACCCCGGCCCCGCAGCTTCACCCCCGGACGGAGAGAGCTGCGGTGGAGCCCATTCCCGGCCCTCTTTTCCGAGGAGACGGGCCCTGGGCACGGGGGATGGCACCGCGCTTTGCCGGCCAACGTTTTGTAATTCCATCCCTCAAGGTGCATGGCGCCTCTGGGTACCAGGCGGTGCAGCGGGCGTCGGGAGACACCGAAGACGAATGAATCCTAAGCAGTCGCTGAGTCCTTAAGGAGATTAAAAGCATCTATATTTACCTGCTACAGGGATGGCCCGCTAATAAGGACCCAATCTGTCTGGCTTTAGTTTGTGTTGCTTGTGTTTTGATTTTTGAATTGTGGTTATTTTCAGAGAGCCAGAAAAAAAAAGGAAAGAAAAGTTTAAAACAAGGAATAGAGGAGGAAAGCCCGGGGTAAGGGGAAGGGATAAAGAGGAACTACCTAGAAGAGCACTGCATGAACAGTATTTCCTGAGTGACTTTTGTAGGTAAAAGCATCATACTTCTATAGGGAGGGAGGGAAGTAGGAGATAAATACTATATAAATATATGATCTCGCCCTGGCCAGGCAGCTCAGAGTGGCATCCTGATTCACCCAGCTTGCCAGTTTGATCCTCCATCAGGACACCTACAAGAAGCAATCAATGAATAAGTGGAACAACAAACTGATCTGTCTTTCTCTCTCCTCTCTAAAATCAACAAATAAAAATTTAAAAATAAAAAGATATGCTTCTCCACCTGCAATTTGTAATGCTCTTTGTTATGTCAAGGGATAAACTAGATAGTTCAGGCAAAATGTAAAAAAAAAAAACAAGAATGAGAACCTTGCCCTACCCCCTGGATAGAGCATCCGCCTGCGGACTGAAGGGTCCCATGTTTGATTCTGGTCAAGGGCACAGGCAGACGACCCCCAGGAGGGAGCATGCAGGAGGTAGCTGATCAATGATTCTCTTTCATCATTGATGTTTCTCTGTCTCTTCCTCTCTGAAATCAATAAAAAAAAATTTTTTTTAAATGACATGAGAACCTTAATACTTTTAAACTAGAAAATTTCCTGATGAGCCAGTAGTCTGTACAAATTTTAAAAGATTGTATATACATAACATACTGAATACCCTTTCATGAGATGAGGTAATGTATTTCAGCTTAATACACAAATGATGGTAACTAAAGAAGGATTAAGTAGTGTACATGAAGGACAAGATATTGCATATATGCAGAGGAAAGATGAATATTTGTATTAAAAGGTGTTCAAATATGGTAGTCTCTTCATTACAAAGTAGAGCTGTACATTGAAGGCAATAGATAGGACACAATGTAATTATTAACTTATGCTCTGACTAAGCAAATGCAGAGTAAAACTTTTCCATTATCCCTGAGATTTGAAATACTTTATAGCATCAGGGATAAAGAAAAGCCAAGAGTATTCTCTTTTTTATTTTGGAAGATGTTAATATAATCTTAAAAGTTGGGGGGGTGTGTATCAGCTGCATTTCCCACTCTTCCCCCACCCCCCAGATCTAACCATTAGAATAACTTGCTTTTTGCTTATATATATATAAAACCTACTGTTAAAATAATGTTTTGCTTAACTACAAATTTACTGATTTATATTTTAACTTTCACTTATGTACAATATTTGCTCCAAAATTATGTCATAAAGGAGAAATTTAGGATGCTTCTTGGAGAGTCTCAGGTGTAAAATAATGTGTAATAATTTGAAAGATAGTTGGGTCTGGAGTTATAAATCCCCCAACTACTAAAGTAAACAACTCATAATTAGCTTTTGAAGGAAAAAAACTACAAAACCACTCTGTTCTATAACAAGGAAACAAATACATATTCTGCTCAAGTTTTCCAAAGGCAGAGATATTTGTCCATTCCTTTTAATGTTTTCTCTTCACATCCCCTCTCAAAACTTTCTCCAATGCACTTTCACTCTCTGAACCCTGTACCTTCCCACCTTGCTGATCAGGTCCCCACTATATATATATATATATATATATATATATATTGCCCATGATGCTTTAAAATAATCACTAAAAGCACACGGTATTGTTAGACATTATATAGATCTATAGTATAGATTCTATACCATCCAAACTCCTGTTTCCCCTGGACCAACCATTTACACGCAGATACACGACACTAAAATGCCCTCGAAACAAAACAAAAACTACTTTCAGAGTAAAATTGCTGTCAGATCCGACACTTTAAAACACACACACACACACACACACACACACACTTGTTGGCAACTAGCAGGCACACAGCGGCTGTCACTTGGAGCACACGGCGTGTTTGGGGTGTTTGAGAGCACACGCTATTATAATAAGGCTTTCTCAGCAAAAAAAAAAAATAAAAATAAATAAAAGAAAAAATGAAAATAAGACGAGCATGCCAAACCGCTGCTAATGGGGATTTGCAGAAATCACAGGTCGGAATTTGCAGACCCAAGAATTCTCTCTTCCAGAGTCAACACTCCCGCCTCCCAGAGCCCAGCCAGTCCTCGCCCCCCGGTCCTCCCCGGTCCCCCCCGGTCCTCCCAGGCTCCCCGGCTCCCCGGTCTCCCCGGCTCCCCGGTCCTCCCCGGCTCCCCGGCTCCCCGGCTCCCCGGTCCTCCCCGGCTCCCTGGCTCCCCGGGTCCCCGACGCGCCGATGAGCCCCAGACGGAAGCCCCGCTCCGGAGCGGAGCCGCGCCGCCGGGGAGGAGCAGCGCGGGACACACCGCAGCCCCTCCGGCAGGGACCGGGGCTCCGGGGCTCCGGGGCCGGAGACTCTCCTCTTTGTTACGCTCCTGCCGGGCGCCCGGGGCCGGCCGGGACCCGTCCTCCGGGGCTGCCCGGCGCGCCCCGGGTCCCCGCGGGCGGACACACCCCGCCGATCGGCCCCCGCGCCCGCCCTCCTCCTCCCGGGCCCCCGCGCGCCCCGCTCACCTGCTCGGGCGCCCGCATCCCCGGGGCCGCGCGCCCCGCTCAGCGGCCCGCCTCCTCCCGGGGCCCCGCCGCGCGGCCGCCGCAGCCGCGCCCGCACCGCGGCGCGCTCATGGGGCTGGCGAGCCGCACTTCCTGCCGCCCCGAGCGCGGCCCGCGGACCATGCCCGGCCGAGAGCCGCCCGGGGGAGCGGCCGCCCGGGGGAGCGGGGCACAAAGAGCGCGCGGGGCCGGGGGGCGCACGGAGGACCGCGGGGCCGGGGCGGCGGGCGGCGGGCGAGGGAGCGGCGGGGCGGCGGGCGGCGGGCGAGGGAGCGGCGGGGCGGCGGGGCCGGCGTCCCTCTCCCCGGGCCGGGCGGGCGGATCCGGGGAGGCGGCGGCGGCGGCGGCCGTGACCTCAGAGAGTTGGAATGCGGGCGGCGGGGCGCGGGGGAGGCGCGGACAGCTGCGCCCGGCCGCCGGGGAGGGGGCGCGCCCGGCTGCTTTTTTTAATCATATGACCGCGTATTTTGGGAGTTTCCAAATAAAGCAGGGCTTTTCCTACAAACGGGGGGCAGGGGGGTGGGGGGGATGTGAGTCCTGCTCCCCGGGATGGGGTTTTATTCCCGGTGGGGACGGAGGTGGTCTGTGAAAGGCCCTGGGGGCTGGAGGAGGGGTTCTCAACCTGGGGGTCGCGACCCTTTCACAGGGGTCGCCTGAGACCATCGGAAAATGCAGATATTTACATCACGATGCATCACAGTAGCAACATTTCACGGTTGTGGGGGGTCACCACCCCATGAGGAACTGTATGCCAGGGTCGCGGCCTTAGGAAGGTTGATGAGAACCACTGGGCTAGAGTTTCTCCAATACTCTTGTCCATTTCCGAAAACCATTTAAACGCTCTGTGTCTTCCCTCCGAGGATATCTCCCATCAATAAGGAAAAACGCGAGTCCTGCGTGGAAAAGTCCTCTCTCTCTCTCTCATAAAGGGTTAATGCGACCCAATCTGCGAGCCTCGACACGCATTAAAAAGCTGCATGCACATGCAATACCGAGCCAGAGCTATTGAGGATGCACACTCCAGGGTCAAAGTGTCCAGGTTCAAATCCCCGCTCCAACACCTGCTAGATGATGGTGTGACTTGGTGACTCTTTTATAAGATGGGGATAAAATGACCCCACTCCGGGAACTTGTGTAAAGTACACATTAAGTGTTTCATTGAATTCTAGAAGTTGGTCTGACGGTTGTGGGTTATTGTTAAGCTAATTCTAGAGCAGTGGTTCTCAAACTTCCCAAGCCCGCGACCCTTGCATACAGTTCCTCATGTAGTGGTGATCCCCAACCATGAAATTTTGCTACTGTTATGCGTCGTGATGTAAATATCTGCATTTTCCGATGGTCGTAGGCGACCCCTGTGAAAGGGTCGTTCGACCCCCAAAGGGTCGCGACCCACAGTTTGAGAACCGCTGTTCTAGAACCTACCAGCCATGTTTATTATTACAGAGTATTTACTACAGGAATTAGTAGCCAAGGACTAAAAAAACCGTGACCCTCATACCACCCCAATGGAGTGTTGGATATTTACTTGGCATGTGGTTTGAATGTTTGGAGCAGAGAAGCTTTTATGTACATTTTAACTTAAATTAGCTTTTTCTAAAATGCTGCTGTTTCTAGATAGCTTTTTTTTTATGTTGCATCTCTTTTTAAATCTCATTTTCTTCTTCAACAATTATCAGACACTTATTGAGCACCTCCTATATATATAAGTCCTGGCCCCTGCACACAAAGGGCTTCTGGGCTAGCGGGTGAGAAAACACGTACCCACCACGCATACCCAGCACAAACCAGGCGAGCGCCACCACGCAGGGATGAGTGCTATGGAGAACCAGGCCTGGGCTGGGCCACGGAGCGAAGATTCCACGTGTTTCTAATGGGAAAAAAAAGCAAATCACTTCTGTTCGTGATTGATATTTCAACTGAGCACTATAAGGGAGTCAAAACGTGTGTGAAGAGAAAAGATGTGAAAATTAGTCACTTTTCTGATCTCCCAAGCCAGAAAATTTGAAATTCTGTGTGTTACTGCTCCCTTTCTCATCCAACCTGTCATTCAGACCTAAAAGTTCCTCCTTCCAAATATCTCACCAATTTTCTTTCCTCTCTGCTCCTCCTCGCTCATCGTCCCCTCCCCCATGCTAATCCAAACCCCCATCATCTGACATCCGGATGACCTAGGGTGGTCTCCTTGCTTCCGGTTGCTCAGCTCTCTCTTGTTTCCGTGCTAATACCAGCTTTACCTCTCTCTCTCTGGAGACAATTCCGAGTCCCTCCCCCACAGGCTAATTCAGGATTTCTGTCTGCCCTTCAGGGCCTTTCTAACTGTTCTCAGCCTCTCAAACCATCCCTATTTCTCTTCCTCGTGCCCCCCTCAAACTGTTTCTCCTGACTGCCTCCCTTCCACAAGCCTCTGCTTCTCCCCAAGCCTCATTGCAAGGCTTTCTGCTCCCCTGACAGCTATCTAACCACCCCATTCCGCAGTGATGTCCACACTTGGCAAGGACTTTAAAAATACTCTCATGAAGGCTTGTTTTATAACTGCTAAGATTCCTAGGACACTGCTGGGCAGAGAGGAGGCACTAAATAAAAACGTGCTAATTGAATCGGGAAGAAAATAAAAGAATTTTAAAAATAGAAAATGATCATAAAACCCAAGGATGTTAGATGACCGAGTTGAACTTCCTCCCTCATAATCCGCAAGTGTCCGAGCACTTAAGCTCTCTTTTCCCTCAGCTGCGTTCGTTTGACAGGAACATCCCCGTGGAAAGCCACTTAAACAACCCCTCCAAGAGTGTTCCACGTGGAATTATTATTGGCGTATGATGATGAAGGAAATGAAGTAATTTATATGGTTCAACCCTGAAGGTACAAAAGGATATAAATGCCTGCTAGACCCTCCCTCCTGGGGATAACCAGGGTTACCCTAAAACCCCATGGATCCATCCAAACTCTAGGTTCTAATCTAGAGAGATTCTGTAAATAAGTAAGCAATTACATAGCTGTATCTTTTTCCTTCTTGTTCCCTGGAAAGTGACAGTTTATAAATACTTTTTCTTCTGAAGGTCATTCTTGTTAAAATACATACATTAAAATTTACAAAAGAGAATTTTGTACTGAAAAAGATGCTCCATTAAACAGAAGGAAATGATGATTTTCATGGTGCCGTGACTGCAATTTTGGGGGAGTTAAGAAATTTATCGCCAAAACCTGTTTGGCTCAGGAGATAGAGCGTCAGCCTGTGGACTGAAAAGTCCCAGGTTCCATTGCGGTCAAGGGCATGTACCTTGGTTGCGGGCACTTCCCCAGTAGGTGGCGTGCAGGAGGCAGCTGATTAATGTTTCTCACCAATGTTTCTAGCTCTCTCTCTCTCCTCCTCTCTGTAAAAAATCAATAAAATATATTTAATAAAATCTACATTAAAAAAAAAAGAAATTTGCCAAAACCTGTTAGGCTCAGTGGATAGAGCCTCGGTTTGTGGACTGAAAAGTCCCAGGTTCCATTGCGGTCAAGGGCATGTACCTTGGTTGTGGGCACACCCCCAGTAGGTGGCGTGCAGGAGGCAGCTGATTAATGTTTCTCACCAATGTTTCTAGCTCTCTCTCTCTCCTCTCTGTAAAAAAATCAATAAAATATATTTAATAAAATCTACATTTAAAAAAAAAAGAAATTTGCCAAAACCTGTTTGGCTCAGTGGATAGAGCGTCGGCCTGTGGACTGAAAAGTCCCAGGTTCCATTGCGGTCAAGGGCATGTACCTTGGTTGCAGGCACATCCCCAGAAGGTGGCGTGCAGGAGGCAGCTGATCAATGTTTCTCACCAATGTTTCTAGCTCTCTCTCTCCTCCTCTCTGTAAAAAAAATCAATAAAATATATATATATATATATTTAAAGAGAAATTTATCTGCTTTGACAGGTTGGTGAGTACCACCGTACCTGCCTGTATAAGTTACCATCCTCTGCAAGAATCTAAGTTGATTGACTGTCCCGCCCTATAGAGATAACCATGCCTGGGCGCCGGGTGGGGTTGGAGCCAGAGCCAGGAAAGTGAAATCTCCTTTGGTCTCTGAACCCTCACCAGGTGCTATGCCTACCACACTCAGCACCACCTCAGGCTAGTACAGCGCTTTCTCAGCTGCAAAAGAGTAAGAAGTTAGAGGCCAAATTCCCCCGGACATCAGATGCTGCAAAAAGAAAGGCAAGTCAGCCGAGACCGGTTTGGCTCAGTGGATAGAGCGTGAGCCTGCGAACTGAAAGGTCCCAGGTTCGATTCCGGTCAAGGGCATGTACCTTGGTTGCAGGCACATCCCCAGTGGGAAGTGTGCAGGAGGCAGCTGATTGATGTCTCTCATTGATGTTTCTGACTTTCTATCCGAGAGATGAGATGGAGGGAGAGATGGAGGGAGAGATGGAGGGAGAGATGGAGGGAGAGA
>PVJN01046752.1:0-16306 GCA_004026805.1 Lasiurus borealis
CAGAGATCAAACTGCCAATCTTTGTGTATTGGGATAATGCTTTAATCAACTGAGCTACCCTGCAAGGGAAAAAGTTTATGTACTTTTTTTCCCTCCTAAAATTTCCTTAAAAGACTATATTTTAAAAGAAATGACAACAAGAATACAAAGAATAGAAAGGATGAATAAGAATTATATTAAACTAGAGGCTCGGTGCACAAAATTCGTGCATGGGGGGGGGAGTGTCCTTCAGCACAGACTGCTCCCTTTCCAATCTGGGACCCCTTGAGGGATGTCCGATTACCCATTTAAACCTGATCCTAAATGGGCAGTTGAACATCCATCTCACAATCCAGGACTGCTGGCTCCCAACTGCTCACCTGCCTGCCTTCCTGATCACCCCCTATCCACTCCCCCACTAGCCTGATTGATGCCTAACTGCTCCTCTGCCAGCTTGTTTGCATCTAACTGCTCTCCCTGTGGGCCTGGTCAGCCTTAACTGCCTGCCCTTGCAGGTCTGGGTCCCTCCCAACTGTCCTCCCCTGCAGGCCCAGTCACCCCCAACTTCCCTTCTCTACTGCCTGGTCACCCCTAATTGCCCTCCCGTGCAGGCTTGATCATCCTCTACTGCCCTCCCTTGCAAGCCTGGTCCCTGCCAACTGCCCTCCCCTGCTGGCCATCTTGTGTCCACATGGGGGCAGGATCTTTTGACCACACGGGGGCAGTCATTTTGTGTGTTGGAGTGATGGTCAATCTACATATTACATTTTTATTACATAGGATAGAGGCCTGTACATGGGTGGGTGCCAGCTGGTTTGCCCTGAAGGGTGTCCTGGTAGGGGTTCCCTCAGGGCATGGGGTGGCTTGGGCTAGGGACCTGTGTTGGTTTGAGACCGGACACGCCCCCCAGCAACCCAAGCGGAGGCCCTGGTATCTGGGATTTATCTTCTACAATTGAAACTTTGGAGCCTGGAGCAGAGCCAAGCCTTCTGCTTGCACATTCACTGAAACTTTGTTGCCTTAAGTGGAGGCCTGGGCTGGCCAGGGTGTGCAGAAAGCTTGGCTTCCTCCATCACCCGGGGCAACCCAAGCCTCCCTTCTGCTCTCTCTCTGGCCATAGCCATCTTGGTTGGGTTAATTTGCATACTCGCTCTGATTGGCTATTGAGTGTGGCTGGTTGGCATGGCTTGTGGGTGTAGCAGAAGTACGGTCAATTTGCATATTACTCTTTTATTATTTAGGATTGTATTTGTGAACTGAAAAGGAAAAATTAGAAGTAGAAAGTGAGAAGGATCAAGTGTAAAATGTTAAGCAATACAATACTGGTTATAAACAGTTTTTAATAAGTTAAAACTGTGTATCATGAGCCTTACAGTAATCAATGAAAAAGTAATTTAAAAGATGTATAGCTAAGAAGCCAATAAAGGAAATAAAATGAAATATTAAAAACACCCAATTAACCCAAGCATTACTAGAGAAACAGAGAATAAAAAAACAAAAGGAATAAATGAAAACAATGTCAAAATGATGGAGTTAAAACACATCCACATAATTATATTAACTAAGTGGATCAAAATACCAACTAAAGGATGGAGACTGTCACACTGAATGAGAAAAAAGGTAAAACTCAAGGATGTACTAGCTGTATGATATACTTTTAAATTTAAATATACAAATACCATGTGTACCAGTTAATAATAGCGGGTTTTGTAATTTAAAAAAAAAAAAACACATGATAATTTCAAGAGAAACATCAAAAGTGCTTTATTCAAAGTAATGTCCATCGCTAGCTACACACATTTCCCCCACCCCCTTCCCCATTTTTCAGGTAATTTGTGAATACCGTCCCAACAGAACTTTTCTTGCTTTGAAGCAAAGCATTCAGAGACCCAATTTTACACATCTTTGTATGTTTTGAAGTACTTCTCAGAAAGTGTGTCCGCATGATTGGAACAAGTGCTAATCTGAAAGAGCGAGGTCTGGTGAATACAGTGGGTGGGTTAATACTTCCCAAGCAAGATCTTTTAATCCAATGGTTCTCAACCTTCCTAATGCCTCGACCCTTTAATACAGTTCCTCATGTAGTGGTGACCCCCAACCTTAAAATTATTTTCGTTGCTATTTCTTTTGCTACTTTTATGAATCCCAATGTAAATATCTGGTTTTCCAATGGTCTTAGGCTCTACAGCAGCAATTCTCAACCTGTGGTCACGACCCACAGATTGAGAACTGCTGTTAGGGGTCGCCTAAGATCATTGGAAAACACAAATATTTACATTACGATTCATAAAAGTAGCAAAATCAGTTATGAAGTAGCAAAGAAAATAATTTATTTCCAAAGCAATTTGGGCTTGCAGTCCATGTTGATGGTTGACCTGGATCAACCCATGATTTTGTGCCTTTGGGATTATCAAAATAAATACACTTTTCATTGTCAGTCACAATTAGATTCTAAAAAGGTTTTCTTTCATATATAGTTGAAGCAACATTTGACTGATGACTTTTCGGTTTTCCATTTGTCTTTTATTCAAGTTGATGTGGTACCCATTTTCCTTCCTTTACAATCTTTCCCATTGCTTGTAAATGATCGGAAATTGTTTGCTGAGCAGTGTTTAATCTTTTTGCAAGTTGTTTTTGAGTTTGACATGCCAATAATACTTGTTATTGTTGATCTTCAAACATTTTTGGTTGACCTGAATGTCTTTGTCTTTCACATTGAAATCATTACTTTTAAAGCATTTAAACTAGCGTTCATAGGTATCTTGAGATGGAGCATGTTCACCATAACTTCCCAAAGTATTCAGCTGCACTTTTCTTCAAAATAAAGTAATGAATTAAAACTTCCCACAAATGCTTTCTGGCACAAAATTCAACATTTTTAAATGTAAAAATATCTATGATGTTAACACCTTCAGCAAATTTGACATATGAAGTTTTGAATCTTATTATCAATACAACAAAACAGCATATATATCAAATCACATATAGATCAACATATGTGTAACTCCATCTACTGAAAAAAGTCCGCATTAACTGGTACACCTAATAAGTTAATAAAGAATAAAATTTTATGATGATAAAAGAATAAACTCATCAGGATAAGATACTGATCTTAAATAAAAATGTACCTAAGAATAGAGCTTCAAATTTTATAAAACAAAAAATGGTAAAACTCAAAGAAGAAATTGAAACATACACAACCATAATTAAAGATTTTTATCATCTCTATCATCATAATTGCATGAACAAGTAGACAACAAATAAGTAAAGCCATAGGCTACCTGAACAATACTATCAACCAATTTGGTCTAACTGACATTTATAGAATATTATACCAAATAACTGCAGTATAGATATAAAACACTCATTAATATAGATTATAGGCTGGGCCATAAAAAAATGTAATAAATTTCAAAAGACAAACCTAGCTTTTTTCAGAGACTGTTCTCTAACCACAATGGAAACAATTTTAAAAATCACAATAATAAATTATCTAGATTCTTAGATATTTGAAAATAAAAAATAAACATCTAAATAATCCATGAGTCAAAGAATAAATGAAAAGGGATTTAGAAAATATTTGAAATAAATAAAAATTTGGGAGAAATTTACTGCTTTAAGTGTATATATTAGAAAAAGGTTTAAGATAAATGATGTTTCCACTCTAAAAATTTAGAAAAGAATAACAAATTAAATAGAAGTAAATGGAAGAAATAATAAACAATAGAACAGAAATTAATGAAACAGAGAAATAGAAAATTAATTGATCAAAAAATGCTTCTGGAGGACATATTCTCTTAGAAACTGGCCTAAAAATCCACATAAATCAAGTATAGCAGATCTCCAAGACTGATTTTTCATATCTCCCCAAAAATTTAGTTAGGTTCATTAAAGAGACAAATCAGAATTGATTCCTTGGCTACAGACAGAGACTCTCTTTTACAAGCCCAACAGTCTTTTCTGTCCCTCTTTCAAGACTATCCAACAAACAAAATCATTTAGCTAGTGATAATGTTAGTTATACTCAAATTTAGAAATACATATTTTCTCCCTGTACTCTTAAATATAAATCTAGGGTTTGTTTTTTTTTTGTTTTTTTTGTAAATGCAGGTATTTAAAATGAACCAACAAGTTCCTTTGAAAACTCATCTGATGTCTTCAAAAGTAAAAAAGTATTCCTAAGAAAAAAAACTGTACTTAACTCATCTATTTCTGTATTTAAATTCTTGTATATTTTTAAGAAACGAAAAACCTTTTTCATTTTAAGTGCCATTTAAAATTTTAACTGAGTAACTCTCAACAGGCAAATCTAAAGGTAAAAAAAGAGTCCTCATTTTTAAACATCTGAATTAAAGGGCTTACTTCATTTAGGGTAATCACAACTCTGAGGCTCATTCTGCAGAAATACAACCATCTTGTAATAGTTCAGATTACAATTATATGAAATCAATCTCCACAGCTAGCACCTCTGTTCTGAATCTCAGTGACCCAATGACCAAAACCTATATATAAACTAACTAAATCGGTCCTTGGCTCTCAGCCACATTTCTGCAAATCCCAAAGGACACACATCCACGCACAGTGCC
The DNA here is from genome assembly GCA_004026805.1 of Lasiurus borealis. Lineage (NCBI taxonomy): Eukaryota > Metazoa > Chordata > Mammalia > Chiroptera > Vespertilionidae > Lasiurus > Lasiurus borealis. The sequence goes on from PVJN01046752.1 coordinate 4,566, forward strand.
TGCTCTGCCTCTGACAAGTATGAGACCACACACGTTATAAACCTCTCAGTTTCTCTCAAGCATGCATGGCTGCTGTGACCACTTCATTATCAGACCCTTCTCTCTCCTCAGCCCACAGGCTTGTCTTTTCTCCCTCCTTAATTACACTAATCCAATGTAATGGTTTGAAATCCCTAGTTTCTTTTACCTTTTAAAAATCAATTCAACTATTATTGGAAAAAGATCCCACTCTTTCTCCTACTCTCCCCTAAACATTAAGATGTCTTATCTGTTGTCTTAGGATGAAAAGGTTAGAAGAACTGCAATAAATAAATGCTTAGGTGGGCCCTGAAAAAAATAACCCAGTGAGACATCCACAAATATTGTTTCCTCCCTATGGTAACTCTTTGGACAATCTCAGAAAAGCTGGATTTAGAGTAAACTCAACATTATCTAGTCATTATTCTAAAGTAATTCTGCCAAATTAGAAAATCATCCAGTGCAGGCTTGCTTCTCTATAGCCACTGTCCACAAAATTGTGTTTATAATTAGACTGTGCAGTGTTAATTGTGCTGGCTGCCCTGCCAATATTCTACAGAAACTACCAGGCGAGATCAAAACAACCATTCCCCATTATGAGTCATCTCTCTCCACACTACACACCACTTACTGGCAGCTTCTGAAACCTGGAAAATGGAAGCTGTGCACACTACATGCATATATACAAGTCTTCCACATTTATGATGAAATACTATTCCCAAACTTAGTATACTTCAGATATTTTTCTAGACTAAAGGGTATATTTTAATCTTAGTAACTTTCACTTATTAAAGAATTACAATCTGAAGGACAGAAGGTTTAGAAAAATGTTTAGGCCTGGTATACCATAGGGAAGAGAATTTCTGCATAAGTAAACTACAATTATAAATTTTGCTTCACACTTAGACAATGCCTCTGTATTTCTGGTACCTAGAAGGAAAGAAGCCTGCAATAAATGTTGAAAAGTTGAAGTGAAAGTAGCAATACCCAATACATTAAAAGGCAGTATTAATTAATGAAAATTATCTCCTCCATGTCTCCATGTCTGCTCATAAATTCTCCAGGGGCTGAACCCAGGTTCACTGAAACCTGTAATAAGATAAAATTAACATGCTAGCTATGAGGGTATCAAAGTCCTTCTAACACCTACTGTGAAGCAGGGCTTAGTAGTTACCTCAGTGATCATGGGCTCGGAGTCACCTCACTTCATCACCAGTGAACAATGATTCTTCAGACTTCTTACTACATTTCCTCTTGTTTTCTCAAAGTCAATATTTAATTTAAATTCATTATGGTTTAGGAGGCATAAAGTATAGTAAATAGAAACCTGGGGATTTTAATTCTGGCTCCACCATGTAAGTGTGTGTTGAAACTTTAATTTTCTCATTTTAAAATGGGGGTAATAACTGGCTTGCCAGTTATTAGATTATCATTGCCCAATAAGTGAGTCACACCACTTTGCAAACTATAAAGTGCTACATTAATAAAGCATTTATTGCTAATATATTAAGTAATTGGAATAGGAGCTTCAAAAGTATAAGCAAATAAATGCTTTTACTTTTCAGCCAACCACAGTAGTATTTCTCTTTAAGATCCATCATGAAAATTTTCCCCCTCCCTTTAACTGTCAAAGATGATGCTTAAATGTTGCTCACAGCATGTATTAGTAGATAATAGTAAAGCCAGCAGAGTCCAGAAACCTCATTTTGTCTTCTGCACCATAAATACCAAATAATAACACAGGCAATAACTTTGGCCTCTTGAAGTCTTTCAGAATCAGCACCAGCAGTGTCCCAGGAGGACTTCAGGCAGTGTGCAACAAGGTAGCTTCAGATAATCCTGTTTCAGAGATTTTAATATACAGGTTTTACATCTGACTTCTAACACACTTGTCCATGGCTGACTTGACTGTAAAGATACTATAACTATTCTCAAAACATCCCTAGGGACTAGTGTATCTAAAGGCTATGCCCATTTGCTATAACTGCATTCACACAATAAAACAGATATTAAAAGACAGATACAATTTGTTAAGATGGCAATTTAAATTTATATGCTGCTCAAGATTTTCTAGTTGAGATAACCTAAAGGGCAGCATTACACAGACACTGATTTGACTTTACCAAACTAAAATATTCAGTCAATAAGTTTTCCACCACCTTCAAATTCTATGCTGTATTAAATTTAATCACAACTGCTATATTCTGTGCAGTTCTACATTCCTTTGAACAAAAATCAACATTTTAATGCTGGTAAGAAGATACACACACAAAAAAAGATGAACCACTTGCTAGTTTAATGTTGTAGCTCTGAAGCACAATTTTTTTTTATTGTTTAAAGTATTACGTATAATATTACATATGTCTCCTTTTCCCCCCATTGAGCTTCCCTCAGCCCCTCTCACCTTTCCCCTCCCCACCCCCGCCACCCCGGCATATCCCCTCACTCCCCTAGTGTCTGTGTCAATTGGTTATGCTTACATTTATGCATACAAGTCCTTTGGTTGATCTCTAAACACCTCTGCCTTTCCACTAAACTTTGACAGTCTGTTCAATGTGAAGCACATTATTTTAAATATCTGTCAAGAGAATATTTAAGCGGAAAAAGAGGCATTCTTGCTAGAGAATGTCAATGACCAAGGAGAGCATCAGACAAAAACAAGAGCTGTGGCTACATAAAGAATATGCATAAAATGTTTCAGATACAGTTTAATGTCAAAAATCAAGGAGTGAAACAAATATATATCTGCAGTTTAATACAAACCTTAACTTGTAAAACAATAATAAAATAGTAGAGGAGTCATTTCTTTCAGTAAATGAACGATATATTTCATTTCAACAAACAAGGTGGATGTTCTTTTAACAAACCTCCAAATTAACCAATGTTTTCCATTTCCTCTGTAAGACATTTTCTGATGCCAATTGCCCAATGAATGCCTAAAACTAAAGGGTTACTCTCTAGAAGGACCAAGCTTTCTTACCCAGAATAAGCCAGTTTATGCTATTTAAAATTATAATTGTAGTTATGTAATAATTAAGTATTACATTAAATGAAAAAATACAAAAATGAATAGTTTCTATGAAAATTGGGTTATGTATCAGAAAGACCCTGCAAAAGCAAGACCCCAAAATAATACTGTTGCCAAATTTATTAGCAAGAAAAGCAAAAAGACTGGGGAACAAAGGTCCTAAAAGGATTTTTGCACCCAGGCTTCAAAGTGTTTAAGTTCTCAAACAACTTGGAAAAAAAACGACCTAGAAATTACAGATGCAACATGGGCAGCACATATTATATAAAAGAAAGACATAGAACTCTAATCAATGGGCCCATATGGAAAACAAAAGCTTCAGTCAATAAGATGATATTATCAACTAAGTTTATGCACTTTGATTTGAAATGCAGAGGAATGTATTTTTATGGTTTCCATTCCCCCCTAGGTTTAAAAAGTATTATATTCCATGTTAAAGGGAAACTAATGTAAACCACATCTAACAGTTCATTCTGACAGTCAAAAGAATACACCCAAGTTCCTCCAAACACAAAGCACAATGAGTAACACTTACTTGTGCATGTCTGAAGAATAATTTTACTAAAAAGTTAAGAACCTAGCTCTGCAAAGTTATACTCACTGATGAATTTAAACCAGAGACTTTTAAAAATTATATCTCATCAATATGTGCCAAAAGCCCAAGAAACTCCTTTGACCAGGTAACTCCAGAAGAGGAATTTATTCTGAGAATCTACACAATCATATACAGAGTGAGGGCAAAGCAGGTTTATAGTTGTGAATACATGAAATTGAGTTTATGTTATTTTTCATATAAATAACTGTAAACTTACTTTTGCCCCACCTATATATATGTAATAAGGTTTATAACAATTCTGTTTACATAGCAAGAAAAATGAAACAACCTAAGTGTATAATGAAAGGGGATAGGTATAGTCATACCCAATAAAATATTATGCAGACATAAAATTATTTACAGAGATTTTAAACATGAAAAAGTGTTCAAAATATAGTACTGAGAGGCAGGCTATAAATTTTTAAATAAATAAATATTTGTTTAGTTATACACACTGTAAATAAAAGTGTTAACAGTATTTCTTTAAGGTGAAGTTGTGGGTATGTTGGATGTTTTTATTAATTTTCTTTTTAATGTTAAATGATAGGAAAACACACTCATGTTTTAATCTGTTCAAGATGTACAGTTAATAAATTAATGAAAAATTATCAAATGTTAGCATGTCTTAGAAATGGTCCTGGTCAGTAAAATCAGAAAACCTGGATACCAGGATAGAATTTGCTAATTAATCTCCCATGTGCTCTCCTATTAAGAGGTGGAGTCTATTATCTCCACTCCTTGTACTGGCCTGGTAAATTACTTTAATCAGTAGAATGCAGCACAAGTGACTTTGTAATATTTCCAGTCTTAGGCTCAGAGGCCTTATAGCTTTCACTATTTCTCTTTTGCTGACCTAAGAGTCACATAAGAAGAAATCTGAGCTAGCCTCCTTGTGGATGAGGAAACACAAGGAAAGACAAGCCTAGCCAACAAACTGCCTGATAGGTGAGCAAAGCTATCTTAAATCTTCTAACTCCAAGTTAACCTGCCAGATGATGGCTGTTACAGCGACCTCAGACAAAATCATTGGAAGAAACATCTAGCTGAGCCCAATTCAAATTACTGATCTACAAAAGCATGAGCAAATAAAATACTTATTTTAAATCATTATGTTTTGTGATTTATTATGCAGCAATAGATGACTATTTTATCCATCATTCATACAGTATACCTTTAATATTTTAATATTCTTATAGGCTAATTTATCCCCTAAAACAAAATTGATATATGCTATATTTGCCAGTTCTATGATTCTCTGGCATCTTTAAAACACATGCAGGGTCTCATGGTTATTTTGGACTTCAATTCAAACACATAAGGAGAGAATGGAACACATTTTGCATTCTTCATACAAAAACTGTGTGCAGCTGTAGGCTTTTCCTCCAAAGCTCAAGGGCCTTGATGTACATAATTTTATACTTTCTACCTCCCTCATCAATGGATGTGAGGACGCTCTCTGCCTGAGGTCCTAGAAGGGGACCAAGTTAGACGCTGGGAAAAGTAAAATCAAAGTTCATCATCACCATTACCATTTCACTACCACCACCAATGAAAGTGACGATAAAAACCTAAGCTCACTGAGGGCTTTAGCATGTGCTAATAATGGGCGAAGCACAGCAGAGTAGTTAAGAATGTCTCTGGAACCAGAGATATTCCCTGCTATTTCCTGTGTAACCCTGAGCAAATTATTTCACCTTTCTAAGCTCGGTTTGCTCTTTTGTAAAAATGGAGATAATAACTACCTCTCAATTCAATGAGATACCTGTAAAAGTTTTAGAAAAGAGCCTATCACATAGTGCTCATAATTATTAGCTTTCTGTATTATTAATTAGCATTTTACATGTGTGAGTTTATTTAATTTAATCTCTATAACATTCTATAGATGAAGATGTGAGTGTAAAAGGTTCAAGAACTTGCTAGTAAGTAGCACAACCAAGTTCCAAACCCACATTTTCCTGACTGTAGTAGCTAAACTCTCCAACAACATACAATATCACTTAAAATAGCCCCGGAGTATCAAACGAGGCTCCTCTTGCTAGGCAAGCATTTCATGTCTACACAGCCTCTACAGAACGGGTGGTCACAGACCCACTTCTAGGTCAGAACTAAAGAGCTGCAGGGAGGTTTAGGATGGCCTCAAAGATTAAAATAACTACCACAGTGTGTCAGACACTGATGCTAGTTTCCACAACTCTCTCAGCCAGGCACTGAGTAGGTATTCAAAAGGTGCTGCTTGATATTGCCCAATTACATTCCCTGCATGAGCTCCACGCATTTCAACAAGGGGCCCTCGTACGGGCTTTCGGCTGAGGTCAAGAACCGGCTTCTGTCCAAGTATGACCCTCAGAAGGAGGCGGAACTCCGAAGCTGGATCGAGGGACTCACAGGCCTGTCGATTGGTCCCAACTTCAAGAAGGGTCTGAAGGACGGAATTATCCTGTGCACACTCATGAATAAGCTGCAGCCGGGCTCAGTCCCCCAGATCAACCGCTCCATGCAAAACTGGCACCAGCTAGAAAATCTCTCCAACTTCATCAAGGCCATGGTCAGCTACGGCATGAACTCTGTGGACCTGTTCGAGGCCAATGACCTGTGTGAGAGTGGAAACATGACACAGGTGCAGGTGTCTCTTCTGGCTCTGGCAGGGAAGGCCAAGACTAAGGGGCTGCAGAGTGGTGTGGACATTGGCATCAAGTACTCAGAGAAGCAGGAGCGGAACTTTGATGACGCCACCATGAAGGCGGGCCAGTGTGTCATCGGGCTGCAGATGGGTACCAACAAGTGTGCCAGCCAGTCAGGCATGACAGCCTATGGGACAAGAAGGCATCTGTACGACCCCAAGAACCATATCCTGCCACCCATGGACCACTCAACCATCAGCCTGCAAATGGGCACCAACAAGTGTGCCAGCCAGGTAGGCATGAAGGCTCCTGGGACCCGGCGGCACATCTATGACACCAAGCTGGGGACCGACAAGTGTGACAATTCATCAGTAAGTTAGACTTTCCCCCTTTCTCATTAAGATTATGAAATTATCCAAATACAACACAGTCTGTGTCCATCTTACTGAAACTTTTGATTTTTTGCTATTTTAGAAAACTACCAATTTTTTTAGAGACCCTCTAAATCTTTATATTTTACAGGTAAAACAATTAACTTTGATCTAAAGTTATTCAGCTGGTTAGTAAAAGTGACTGGAACAAAGGAGATTTTTAAAAATTTTAACTTCTCTACAGGAAGATGGAAATGAAACAATGAGTGGGTTTTACCCACAGAATCACTCAGCTAAGTTTAGTTCTCCCCAAATTCAGTTCGGTGATTTTGAAAACAACTACTTTCTCAGACTTACAGGAAATTGTTAAGTAACCTCAGAAAAGTCATTTATTCTTGCACCATGGTACACAATTTTGTTTTTTAATGAGTCCTCTTCAAATAGCAGAATATCCTAGCATTGTCCAAGCACTCATCAACTGAAATAGCAAATCTATGTTACAAGTTATTACTCTATTCTTTAAGATTAAACCAGAAGAACAAAAATCATTGCAAGGAACAGACAAGCTGACAGTTCAGTGTTAAGCAACATGGTTCCATCCTAATCTCAGGCAAAACAGAAACCAGATATGATTGAAAAATTATTATTTTTAAGGAAATTTCTCATGTTGTGCAATAGCTGATTTTTTGAGGGGGGAAAAAATTCGCTGTCTCCTTTTCTTTATCCTATAGTAAGTACTAGCTGAATCCTGGTAGAGTAAAATATCACACTTAGGATGAGAGAATCTGTATAATTATTAATATTAGTTTTTTCCGGCTGAATGATAAAGTTTATTTGCGAGTTTTTAAAAAAAATTTTATGCAAATATTTCTAACAAGTTGTAATATTTTCCCATCTCCTTACAAAGAATAGTTTCAATGTATGGTTATTATTGAAAAACTAGAGGCCCAGTGCAGGGGAAGGCGGGTGTCCTTCAGCCCATCCTGCTCTCTCTCCAATCTGGGACCCCTTGAGGGATGTCTGACTGCCCTCTCACAACCCAGGACTGCTGGCTCCCAACTGCTCACCTGCCTGCCTTCCTAATTGCTCCTAAGCACTTCGACCTGCCAGTCTGATTACTCCCTAACCACACCCCTGCCAGCCTGATTGATGCCTAACTGTTCCCCTGCCAGCCTGTTTGCCCCTAACTGCCCTCCCCTGCAGGCTTGGATCTCCCCAACTGCCCTTCCCTGCAGGCCTGGTCCCTGCCAAATGCCCTCCCCTGCTGGCCATCTTGTGTCCACATGGGGTCAGGATCTTTTGACCATATGGGGGCAGTCATCTTGTGTGTTGGAGTGATGGTCAATCTGCCTATTACTCTTTTATTATATAGGATAGAGGCTGGTGCATGGGTGGGGACCAGCTGGTCTGCCCTGAAGGGTGTCTGGATCAGGATGGGTATTCCCTTGGGGCATGGGGTGGCCTGGGTGAGGGGCCTGTGGTGGTTTGCAGGCCAGCCATGCCGCCTAGCGACCCAAGTTGAGGCCCTGGTATCTGGCATTTATCTTCTACAATTGAAGGTTTTTAGCCTGGAGCGGAGTCAAGCCTTCTGCTCGCACAGCCGTTGAAATTTTGTTGCCTTAAGCAGAGGCCTGGCTGGCCAGGGTATGAGGAAAGCTTGGCTTCCTCATCACCAGGGGCAACTCAAACCTTGCTCGGTAGTGGCAGTTATTTAAACTTTGTTGCCTTAAGCAGAGGCCTGTCAGCTAGGGTATGCAGAAAGCTTGGCTTCCTCCATTGCCAGGGGCAACCCAAGCCTTCCTCTTGCTCTCTCTGTGGCCATAGTCATCTTGGTTTGGTTAATTTGCATACTCACTCTGGTTGGCTGGTGGGCGTGGCTTGTGGGTATAGTGGATGCACAGTCAATTTGCATATTACTCTTTTATTAGATAGGATAGTAACTATACTGCTACTTGCTGGGACACAGAACTCAGTGTCTTGGCTGATTAAGAATACTAATATGGAAATGGCACTCTCTACCCCAGGATTTGGCCAATTTGTTAAATGCATTTCAACTAACAACTTAAAATTTACAGCAAATCATAATGCATGAGATTTTTTTTTTTCAGTTTTAGTTTAGATTTATTCATTGAATCAGTGTTTCATTGAAAACAAGTTTATCTATTTACTATAGATATTTTTCAGGAGATTTCTAAGTTCAACTCATGTTTAATTTTAATTATGATTCACATATCATAGAGTAATAATTTCTTAAAGATAAATAGAAATTATTCATATTGAATAACAGGAAGAAAAGAAAGAATGAGAAAAAATGAACAGTGCCCCAAGGATCTATAGGACAATTATAAAAAAGACTAACGTACATGTAAAATAATATTGGGGCAGAATTATGTGGGAAAAACACACACAATGGTCTAAAACTTTGTAAATATAGTAAAAGATACATATTTACAGATTCAAGAAGTTCAATGAACCCAACAAAAAATAAGCCCAAAGAAAACCAAACCAAGACACAAAAAATTAAACTCCTGAAAACAAAAAGTAAAAAAAACTCTGAAACCAGCCAGAAAAAATAACATATTACATATAGGTAAAATTATTCAAAGTACCATGGATTTCTTAACAGAAAACTACATAGGCCAGAAGTTCATAGAGCAACATCTTTGGTTTATGTTCGTGTGTGTGTATGTGTGTGTGTGTATTCATGTGTTTATATACATACATACATATATATATATATACATATATATATACACATATACATACACATACACATTTACATATATATACACACACACATATACACACACACATACTAGTGCCCCAGTGCACACATTCATGCACATTGAAAGAAAATTAATTAGAAGGTGGCCATTGGGGCGGGACTGTGTGAATCAGGCCAGACACGCTCTGGAGCCAACCTCCCTTGTTCCCTTCTTGGTTCGTCACCACGGCTTGATGATCATCTGCGGAGTGAGCGGGGAATCTTTAATAGGTGGGGTCCCTCGGCTTGGAGTGCAGGGATCAGGCAGAAAGCACTTCGACATCCCTCAAGGGGTTCCGGATTGCGAAAGGGAGCTTCTCAGGTGACACACCCGAGAATCGGGCTCCCTCCTCTCTGGTTCCGGGTGTGTCACCCGAGAACCACTCCTGCCAAATCACTGCAGCTCAGCAGCTCCTGTGTTGAGCATCTGCCCGCTGGTGGTCAGTGCATGCCATAGCTACCTGTCAGAGCATCTGCCCCCAGTGATCATTGTGCATCAGTTACCAGTCAGATGTTTGCTTATCCTTTAATATATATATAGACTAGAGGCCCAGTGCACAAAATTCGTGCACTGGGGGAAGGGAGGGGGGGTACAGGGTATATGTGTCCCTCAGCCAAGCCTGCACCCTCTCCAATCTGGGATCCCTTGAGGAATGTCTGACTGCCCATTGAGGCCTGGTCCCAGTGGACAAATCTCAAAATTATTATGCTGATCAAAAAACACCAGGCCAAAAAGATAGTATATTATTCTATTTACATAAGATCTATATAATTCCACTTATATAAAACTCTAGAAAACATAAACTAACCTATAGTAACAGAAAGCTGGTTGCCTAGGGACAGAGGCAGAGATAAATTGTAGGGTTTTTTTTTGTTTTGATTTTAAAAAATGTAACACAAAAATCAGGAAAATGCAACACTCTGATTTTAATTAGACAAAGGCCAATTTGACAGGCTTATTCATTTGAACAATTACTGTACATTCACATGCCAGACTCTAGGCCTTTGTTCCATAATTACTTTTTGTTCACTCACACAAAGGAACCATAAATGGTCTTCTGTTTAAAAATATTCCTGGCACTTACTATGAACACCAACCGAGTAAAAAGCTAATTCTTTATAATGTTAGCATTTCAAAGTACTTTAAATGTATGAATTAGGATGGTTGGGTTTGTGACCTACTTTTATAGAACATTAGTTCAGTTGGCTGAACTTATAACTGATCTACATCATTGTATAAGTTTAAGGTATACAGCATGATGGTTTGATAAAATGATCACCACAATAGGTTTAGTTAACATCCATCATCCCACACAGATAAAAGTAAAAAGAAAAAAAAAGTTCCTTGTGATAAGAACTCTTAGAATCTACTCTAAAACAACTATGCTACATATCAGACAGCAATATTAACTATAGTCATCATGTTGTACATTTCATCCCTAGTACTTATTTATCTTGCAACTGAAAGTTTGTACCTTTTGACCACCTTCCTCCAATTGCTCCTCTTCCCACACCCTGCCTCTGATAACCACAAATCTGTTCTCTTTATCTAAGTGTTTGGTATGTTTTTGGGGTTTCAAAGTGTTATTTTTAGATTCCAAGTGCAAGACAAATAGAATATTCTCTGATTTATTCCACTTAGCATAATGACTCCAAGATCCATTCATATTGTTCCAACATGGACACTTAAATTGTTTCCTTGTCTTCGCTATCTATATATATAAAAGGCAGTGTCCCTTGGGAGTTTGACTGGAAGACCAGGAATTTGATCACTTACTATACATATGCTGACCATGAGGGAGTGGCGAGGAATGAAGGGAGGCCCTAGCAGGCAGCCAGCATCTAGGGAAGGAAGGCCCCTGCCAGCAGCCGGAAGGCCCCAATTGGCCCTAATTGTTGGCCAATATAAACAGGCTTAGGGACCCTACCCATGCACAAATATTGTGTACTAAACCTCTAGTCCTATATAATAAAGAGGTAATATGCAAATTGATCCTCACACCCTCACAAGATGGCTGCCTACAACTAGGCCAGCAGAGGGGTTAGTGAGGGATGAACAACAACTAAGAAGCAGGCTGCGTGGAGCGACCAGGCTGGCAGGGAGGTTAGTGAGGGATGACCAAACAACTGAACAAGCAGGTTGTGTGGGGCAACCAGGCCAGTGGGGGAAGGGGGACAGTGAGGGGCAATCAGGACAGCAGAGGGGGGCAAATGGGGATGACCAGACTAGCAGAGAGGGCACTAAGGGATGACCAGGCTGGCAGAAGGGACAGTTAGGAGCAACCAGGCCATCGTGGAGGGGGCAGTTGGGGATGATTTGGCCAGCAGCAGGGGGCAGTTAGGG
>PVJN01046753.1:0-16455 GCA_004026805.1 Lasiurus borealis
AACTCCTGGTAGAGGGGACAATTTGCATATTGGCCTTTTATTATATAGGCTATGCACTGAGTGGCCAGATTATTATGTGTTCAGAGATCATAATAATCTGGCCACTCAGTGTATGTGTCAGGGCATTGAGATATACAGTATCTACCAGACATTGCAAGAAAATACGCATCTGGTGCTCAGTGCCCATTAAAAAACCAATACCAAATACAGAGTTCACCAGGAAGCTAATTTTCTCAGATTTTATGAGGACTTTTCAACTTTGATGTTTTCAGAAACACTAACGACCCTGAGGCCACCAAGATGAGGTTGGTCTGAGCCTCCATGTGGCCACACAGCAGTCATCTGTGAAGGGTGCTGATGAAATGTTAACCATTTGGGCCCTGAGGCCCCTGCAGAAATACCTGTAAGGCTCTTCAAACCTTGGAAAATGAATAAAACTAATGCTATGTGTATCTCTCTCACCATTTTAGCAGGTGAAAGATGTCATAACAATTTCAAATGGATGGGTAGGGAGGTGAGGTGAGATCTGTTCCACTTTTAGTACCTATGAAGAATTGTGAGTAGTCTTTCTTTCCTCCCTCCCTCCCTCCCTTTCTTCCTTCCTTCCTTCCTTCCTACATTCTTTCCTTCCTTCCTTTTTTCTTTTCTCTTAACAGGCAAGGGGAGTATAGCAAAGACTATTCTGGAAAATATCAGTAGGGAAGTGCCTCACTACTAGTAAATGGGACCGGAAGAGATGAGGAAAGTAAGGCAGTCACGCTGGACATGCGCCTCTTCCCCACATGCAGGGGGTCCCCTGTGTGTGTGCCCGGCTGTCAGTCTGCCGCCCTCAGCGAGGCTCGGTGGTTTCCTCTTTAGGGAGGATGTGCTGCGAGGTGGGAGCTGCAATTTCAGCTTCTCCGCTGGGTCTCTGACGTTGTCCAGAGCTGTGGTTATCTGTCACGTAGCCTGAATCCTGGCTGCTTTTCTCACCACTAGTGTTACCTCAGTACATAGGAAGGGGAAAGATTGAAGGTGAAACCAATTTCTCAGTCCATCATTACCTCAGTTTTGGTTTCTTATACTAAAACATCTGGTTCAAGAGAGGCTGGCTAAATGGGATTTAGGAGAGGTGATATTTGAAATGTAATCATTAATCCATGTGTTTTCAATACACATTTCACCCCAAAATCAGTTCTGTATCTTCAACGTCACAGTGTTTTTGTCCTAGTATGTCTTATTAATTATCTTATTAAAGTAATAGTGTAAGTCTTCCAAAATTCTTTTAGAGCTGATTTCATAATAAAATTATAAATTAATGGGAGAGTAGATATTCCTACTTGTAATGATGTCAAATAAAACTGCACCAAGCGATAAATTAAACTTATCTAGCTACCTTCATCTCAATTCTAACTTAATTCATTTCCTTTACTCCCTCTTTTTATCGGTAGATTCATCGTTCTGCTATTCACACAGGTACAACATTTGGAGACCTGTCACTCATTCATTGATTCATCTGTTTGTTTTCCTAATGAACAAGTATTAGGAAAACTGTTCTAGACTCTGGGATCCAGTGGTGAACACAATGGTTATAAGAAAAACTCTGCCTGCCTGTGGATTATCCATTAGTAGGTAGAAAGTCAATAACTGTGATAAATAGGTTTTACATTGGAGTACTGATATATCTCCACCGGGCCTGCCCCACATCTGGGTGTCTGTGTCTTTGCTTCTGTCTCCTATAAGGACATTCGTTATTGGATTTATGGCTCACCAGGTAGTCCAAGATGACCTCATCTCAAGTCGCATGATTTAATTACAGTCTGCAGAGACCCTCTTCCCAAATAAGGGCATAATCAGATTCCAGAGGTTAGGATGCACATACATCATTTTTGGGGCCACCATTCAACCCACTACATGGGAGAACAGTAAAATTGTTTTCTATTTTATTATTATTTTATTTTTATCCTCACCCAAGGACATGCTTAGGGAGAGAAAGAGAGAGAGAAACATCGACCTGTTACCCTCTGTATGCTCCCTAACTGGAGATTGAACTCGAAACCTGGGTACGGGCACTGATCTGGAATCGACCAGCAACCTTCCGGAGCACAGGACAACGCTCAACCAACTGAGCCACTCTGGCTGGGAGTGTTTGTTTTTTTTTTCTCATTTTAAATTGATGGTATACGGAAGACCTCTCTGAAAAGGCAATATTTGAATAAAGACCTGCAGGAGGCGAGGGAGGGAGGTGAACAGAATTCTGGGGCAGAGCACTCCAGTGGGGAGGGCCAGTGTGAAGGACATGCAGTTCAAGGACTGAACAGGAAAGGGCAAAGGCGGCGACAAGGAGGTGTGTTCACCCACGGCCGGGGGCCGGGGCAGATGGCTGCTTGGCTCATCGTGACTGTGCAGGAGTGGCGGGCGGGCCAGAAGTGGCTGGGTTCTGCATATGCTTTAAGGGTATTGTTGACAGCATTCTTCCGAATCAGAAGTGGGGTGTGAGGGAAAGGAGTCAAGAGTGACTCCAAGTCTTTGGCCTGAGCCACTGGGGAAAATAAATTTGATGGTGCCCAAAATGAGGCCCACTGGAGCGTCAGGATCTGGGTCGCGGACAGCGGAGCTGTGGAGCCAGACGTTGAGCCTGAGCGGCTGCAGGTGAACAGCGGGCAGGCCAGGCCAGCAGCCGCGAGGTCAAGGCTGGAGGGGCCAGTGAGGGATTTGGAGCATCGAGAAGATGCTCAGGCCACGAGACTGAGGGAAAGCCCCATGTGGAGGAGGCAGAGAAGTGGTCTGGGCTCTGGGTCGTTCCACTTCAACGTTGAGAGGTCCAGGAAATGAGGAATCCAGAGTGCATGAGGCAGGTAGAAGGTCAGACATGCCACGTGGAAGGCAAGCGAAAAAAATATTTCTCTGCTCTTTCTTCCCTGTCCTCAAATGCACCACCAATGTAGCCCTTCCTCCTCCCTGTCATCCTGGTTACGCCCCTGCTCTTCCTCATTTCATTACTGACACTGGGGTGACTGTACTAGAGCAGTCTGAGGTACAAAAGGTGGAATTTTCAAACCCCCATTTCATCCATCAAAGCTGTACCGGCCCTACCCTCGCTCATCCCTGTGGCTGCGTGGTGAGGGCAGGGGTCCCTGTGACCACCTGAAAGGTGGGGGGCGGGGAGCAGGGGGAGGCCAGGCATAGTTCCTGGAGGGGTCGGCTTGGCAAAAGGTACAGCTAAGGCTGGACGGCTGCTGCCCTGAGCCCCGGAGGGCGGGGGATCCAGGGTCAGTGAGCTGGGTGCTGAATCTAACCACTCACTTAGCGTGTGAGGAGAATGGCCCCAGGCACCTGGCTTCCTGAGCGGTGGCAGCGGCTTCCCTGGAGGTGGGAGGCCTGCAAGGAGAAAGGCTCACCGGCAGGGAGTGTGTCTGGCCGGGGAAGAAGCCGCAGATGGCACCAGGTGGGAAGGGCCTTGTTTCTCCTGGCAGAACCTGCAGAGGCATCTACACGCACCAGGCACTCAACAACAGGCAGGGAATGGTGCTCTCCCTGAAGCCAGCCAGCCTCAGCGGTGACCGCCAGACCTGGCCACACGGGGCTGCGGGTGGAGCGCCCACTGTGGCAGGATTGGTGGTGGTGAGTGAGCCCATCCGTGTGGCTCCCCTCGCCAAGGCTACTGTACAGCAAGCGTCCAACCAAGAGCAGCGCTGAGCCCGTATGGCACCACCCCTCCCGCCGGCCACTGGGAGCACACAGCACTGGGTGGCACTTGTATCCCAGTCCAACTGCCCCTCCACCTGGGCCGCCTCCTTCACTCCCTCCCAGGCAGCGGTTCTCAACCTTTTTTAATGCTGTGACCTTTTAATACAGTTCCTCATGTTGTGGTGACCCCTAATCTTAAAATTATTTTCGTTGCTACTTCATAACTGTAATTTTGATACTGTTAATGAATCATAATGTAAATATCTGTTTTCCGATGGTCTTAGGCGACCTTGCTAGTAGTTTTCAACCTGTGGGTCAAGACCGCTGCTGGGCCAGGTGTCTTCCCTGAGAGCGCTCCCCAATTAGTGTCCCACAGGCAAATAAACAGCTGTCTTTGAGTGGTTCCTGGAGGACCTGGCCTAATCAGACAGGGGAGAGGCACGAGAGGAAGAGGAAAAGTAGAAAGGAAGAAAAGGAGTCTGATATGCTAGCACTTATGGATATACAGAATGCTACCACGTCTCTCTACCTCTGTGCCATACACATGTGCCATTTTTATCTCCTTACACATTTTCCCAAAACATCCACTAGGTGGAGAACTTGCATCAAGTTTGTTTGCCACAAAGTGTGAGGCCCGGCCCCGCTAGTGCAGGGAGCTGCTGTTTGTTTATTTAACCAGCATTGGAATGAATTGAAGGGTTCTCACAGACAATGAAACGCATTTATGGCTCTTCTTCGTGGCCTAAGTTTCTCAGACATTATAGACCTGAAAACATGATAGAGAATTACATTTCCCTTGTGACTAACTGCAGCTACGGATGTTTACATAGAAAAGATGAACCGTGTGGGGGCGAGATGAACGTTTCAGCATAATCATTTTTTTGTCAAACCCTGCCTCTTGATTAGTTTATTATGACTTATTCTAAGCTCCTTTCCATTTGCAAGATGGTGTGTGTGTGTATGTGTGTGTGTGTTTAAATTTCTGGAAGTGAGTATTGATTGAAAGGTAGCTGCAGATTAAGAAAATAATTTTATTAATCAAAAAGCCTTATCCATTGATGTGCTTTTTGCCTTTCAATGTTCAAACACGGGGCAAAGGACTGTCTTTCATAGGCGTTGTTATTCTTGCTGATTACTGAGGAAGTTTTAGTGAGGCCACGGGACACAGGTCAATAGGATTTAGTATCCGTGCATTCGTGGTTGCATCTGGGAGCAGCAGGAATGCGGCCCCAGTGCAGCTGCGAGCCAGCCAGCCACGGGAGGGAGCGCTGCACCAGGAATCCTCGCTGGCTCCCGGTGGGAGAGCTTGACTCTGGCTCCCGGTGGGAGAGCTTGCTTCATGCCGTGAGAGTCAAGCTCCAAGGAGAAGATGGTTTTCCAAGTCACATCCACGTGAGTGTTCAGCTCTGCTAAATGCATGTCAGCCACACCCAGCACACCCCTGACTAGTATTTCTGGAGCTGCCTCCAATTCAGCCTTTCTGCAAAGCCAGGTGGAGACAGGGGGCCTTTACAACACCCGCCCTTTGGGAGAAACCGGGGGCAGAAAGGAACACAGCGATGAATACTCTTCCTGGAATTGGAGGCGGTAGAACGCTTGCTCTACTTTATAAAAAGGAGGATTCGCACACCTCCTCTGATGGAGCTGTTGGGTTGCTGTGAATTCTGGCAAGTGCCTCCCTGGGCTTCGCTGAGTGGTTTGGGTACAACACCACCCACTGTTCCAATTTAAGAAACTCTCACGAGATTGCGGGAAAACAGAGAGCCTGCAGGGAGGCTCCCGCGATCTGATCTGACTTCTGCTCCGCAAAGTCCTCCCTAATCCTCTCGTGCCCTGCTGTGGCCAGAGCCAGAGCTGCAGGACACAGATTTAATTCAAACTAGCAAACATTTACCGAGTGCCCCCTGAGAGCCCCCCAGTGCTCACGGTGGGCCGGGTTCTGGGGGGAGGAAGATTAACAGGACATGATCCCAGAACTCAGGCGTCTGGGTTTACAGGCAGAGAGGCACAGCCACATGAATAATAAAACAGAGGAGGGAGCAGAGGGAATTCATCACTGAAGGGAGGACATGGATGTGTCGTAACCACCAAGAGATGTTAATAGGTGGAGAAGGAACAGGTGGGCATCCTCAACAGCAGAAGCAAGATAAGCAAAGTTAAAAAGCACCGAAGTTTATGGTATTTGGGGTGGAAGCTGAAAGATTTTGTCTCAAGAGAGGTGAGAGGAAGGTCCCGTAGTGTGGACTGGGGCACGATTGTTGATTAATTCATTTACTCTTGGAGATAGACTAGCCAAGATAAACAATCTCTGCCCTGAGAAGCTTGCCCTCGGGGTGAAAACCGATAATAAATACAGAAAACAGGCTGATGATAGACATACCTGTAGTATGCATATTAGCTTGCTAGGGCTCCTCTAACAACCTACCACAAACTGGGTGGTTTCCAGGGGCCGCCAAACGGTGGTCTGTGGACCACTGGTGGTGGTTGAGATCGGAAAGGTTGGCGACTGCTGATTAGATAATAGAAATGTTTTGTTCCTCAGTTCTGGAGGCTAGAAGTCCAAG
Source organism: Lasiurus borealis (assembly GCA_004026805.1). Taxonomy (NCBI): domain Eukaryota; kingdom Metazoa; phylum Chordata; class Mammalia; order Chiroptera; family Vespertilionidae; genus Lasiurus; species Lasiurus borealis. The sequence goes on from PVJN01046753.1 coordinate 6,234, forward strand.
ATCAAGGTGTGGGCAGGGTTGGTTTCTTTTGAGGACAGTGGGGGAGAATCTATTGCAGGCTTCCATCCCTCCCCCCACCACACACACACACACCCCTTCTGGTATTTGTTGGCATGTAGAAGCATTATCCTGATTTCTGCCTTCATCTTCATGTGGCATTCTTCCTGTTATGTCTTAGCATCCAAATTTCCCCTTTCAGTAAAGACACCAGCCACATTGAATTAAGGTCCACCCTAAGGACCTCATCTGAACTGGCTCATCTGCGAAGACCCTTTTTCCAAAAAGTTACGTTCACAGGTACTGGGATTAGGATTTTAACACCTTTTTTAGGGCCAAGCTTCAACCCATACTAGTATGTGAGAGAGTGTAATAATGACTCCAGCAAAGTAAAGCAGTGTAAGTGTGTTGGGGAAGGCATCTGTGAATGAAGCAGGGTAGGGGGTGGTGAAGTTGCAATTTTCAATAAGGTGGTTCAGAGTATGACTCACAAAACCCCAAAGGAAGTGAGGGACTGAGCCCCACAGATGTGTGGGAGAAGTGTTCTGGACAGAGGGAAAAATACAAAACAAAACAGTGTCAAGGTGTTGAGTTAGGGTGCCTGGTGGATCTGAGGAGTGGGGAGGAGGCCAAAGAGGCTGCAGCCGAGTGAGAAGAAGGCAATAGAAGGAGATGAGGTCAGTGACCATGATAGATATAGTGTGCATACTAGTTTGCTAGGTCTTACTGCCACCAGAGGGCTTTGATTGTGGAGCCATTGGGCAGTTTTGAGCAGAAGATTGAGAGGTGATTCAACTTAGGTTTTAAAAGAGTTTTTGGTTTTCTGTGTTGAGATGGTTTGGGGGCAGGGGCAAGGGTGGGTTTGTGAGGATGGGTTAGGAGGACACTGTGAGAGTCCAGGTGAGAGGCAGAGGTTGCTTGGAACCAGGAGGTGAGAAGTTGAGTGGTATTTAGCTTGAGCTGCATTTGCTTGCACATGAAGGTGGAGATGGAGGTGGAAGCTGAGGTCAGACTCATCATTTTCGCAGAGACAAGCCTCTCTTTCATGAGGTCATGAACTTGCATATGCATCAGGGTACTTCAAGAGTGTTTTCTGTTATACCTTTTCTATATTCTTCAGTAGGTTATCTCATTTCTTTCCTACCCCTAGTTGAAGTCACAGACATTCAATAACAGGGAATCATTTCCTGTGAATACTTTCTCTCTTTTTCAAAAAATTTAATTGACTTTTAGAGAGAAGAAGGGAGAGAGAGAGAAACATTGATGTGAGATTGAAACACCAATCAGCTGCCTTCTGCATGCCCCCTTGTGATGATGAAGCCTGAAACCTGGGCACATGCCCCGACTGGGAATTGAACCGGCAACCTTCTGGTGCATGGAAAGATGCCCAACCAACTGAGACACACCGACCAGGAACTCACTTCTTAAAATTAGAGGACGGACACAGAGGTAAATAACAATATGATCTAGATCTTCTGTTTTTACATGTTTTGGGTCTGATACAATCTAGAGCAGTGAGTTTCCTCACTGAGGTGGTAGGCTTTGCAATATGTGTGCCATCGGGGCATACTCTAATAGGTAGCAAGGTGGAGACAAATAAGGACGGTTTGGGGGCGACATAACCTCACCCTTATCTACTTCTCCAATTCAACTGTGCACCAAATTTAGAATCCTTTTTTATCCTTCCTGCCGTGACAGTTCCAGTTCAGGCCTGAATCTCTTCTCACCTGGCCAATTACAGTAATTTCCTCAATGATCTACCTATTTCTAATCTCTCTTCATTTCCCTCTAAACCATTTGTAAAGTTATTTCCAGAATGTTCTCCCCTGAAATAAGAAACCGATGATAGACATCACTCCCTGCTTCCTCTTGATACCCTTTGATGACCCACATGGTCCTACAGAGGCCCACATTCTCTCCTGGGCCATGAAGCGATTCCCACTCTGCCCAGATAACGGTTTTTCAGCATCTCCTGGCACTGCTCTCAACTTCAGATTCCAGACCTTGTCCTCACTGCACTAGTGGCTTCTCCCCCCGCCCCAACCCCTTGATTCCCATCCAGCCCCAAACCTACCTGTCTCTACATTGAGAACACTTTTATCCAGAACAATTACCATGATTTGCTATACAATATTTCTAACTCTATTGTTCACTCTTTCAGAACAGTCAAAAGGGCATGGATGTTTAAGGCAGCGAGACCTAGATTAGAAGCATGACCTGAGAACCATCAGCTGAATGTCCTTGGTCCGTTACGTGACCTCTCAGAGATCCAATCTCTTCCGGTAACAACATCCCCCTGCAGAGGTGCTGTTGGTGTAGAGACAGGCTGTTCAAGGCCAGCTCGCCACCAGGCTTGGAGGAAGCACTGGGAGTGGTGACCAGGAGGAGTAAATGTATGTTTGGAGCTCAGGGGAGTGGTTGTCTGGAGTTAGACTTCCAGTGGTCACGAATGTCAGTGGAGGCTGGGGGCAATTTACAATTTCCTAGGCAGATTGGGAGCGAGGGAGACAATGACCCAGGCCACAACGCGAACAATTACTTGACATTAGGTTTTGATCTAACACATACTCACACCTCGCCAATTTAAATTCAACTAATTTAGGTTTTATGACATTGCAGGCAAAACTGGGTTGCGGCTGACTTCTGTGCTATTTATGAGAAAGTTAATCGGGAGAACCCGATTCAGAGCTCCTAACGTGGGGCTGTGTAACCTACTTACTCAAGTCTCCTGGAGTTATGTTGAAATCAGTTTAAAAGGCTCGTTTATGTGGTGACAACGTGTTACTTTAAATGTTTAGAGAGGTAAAATCAGCATGTTGGAGCTGGGAGGGATACAGAGATGGTTAGCAGATGCCCCTCATGTTTAAGATGAGAAGATAGAGCAGTGGTCGGCAAACTCATTAGTCAATAGAGCAGCAACCGTGGTGGCTTGTGAGCTGTAGTTTGCCGACCACGGAGATAGAGGCATGAGAAGGTCAGCTGACTTGTACCAGCCCACACAGAAAAAAACAACGAAAGTGTGATGAGAACTCAGGTCACCTGACTCTGACAAGTGTAACTTTGTGCTAGGCAGCAACTTTGCATTAAATGTGATCAGTATTTTTTTTTCTAGGCTATACCTGGTTAGCTAATAATGCTGTGTGTGTGTGTGTGTGTGTGTGTGTGTGTGTGTGAACATTGTTGATGGTAATTAGGAAGTGCTATTTACAAATTATCATTCATGCCAGTCTTCCCAGAGAGGTTTGGCCAGTCTCCTTAGGGAGCGTTGTGAAAAGGAGACCCATACAATGAGCAAAATCCTGTTGGCATTATCATTCTGAATAAATGTTCTTTATTTTTAAAAAATTGGCCTATAAAGATTCGGCTTAACTTACTGGTTCTTTATGAGGACCATCGTGAGTTTAGATTTGTTATGCAGAGTAGGTTTTCTGAAAGCTGAAGTCAGGCTGGCTTAGCAATTTAGTCTCAGTTGAGACCCTAAGAATTTTATTAGCAATACAACACCCTCCCCTTGTGATCTGATGGTAGAGAACTCTGGTCAATGTATTTTTCACCCCCTTTTAGCCTCACTTACTGGCTGAAGTATGTGTACGTACTCGTTCATCTCCTCGGAGGTGTCCTGCGAAAAATGAGCTGACTGAGGCAAATGGGTTCAAAAGGTGCATAGCTGATGTAAGTGACTGTTGGCTATAACATTTTTCTTTTTGGCCAAGAGTGTATGGTCCCCAGAGTCCCTATTATCTGACTTCAGGAGAATCTAAAACAAAGGAAGTCTAGAGTGATTCATTTTCTTCTTTTCTTTCTTCTGCTTCTTATTAAAAAGATTTTTAGAGAGACAGAGAGAAACATTATGTGATAGTGAAACATCAGTTGGCTGCTTCCCACACACTACCTACTGGGGACAAAGTCTGAAACCTGGGCATATGCCCTGACCAGAAATCAAACCCCCAACCTTTCAGTACATGGGACAACACCCAACCAACTGAGCCATACCGTCCAAGTCCATGTATTTGTTTGACTTGAAAATTTGTACCCTATGATCCAGGCCATAAGACAAAATAAATCTGTGTTAATTACTCAAAAAATTAACAGTAATAAAATAAGTAACAGTAGAAAACAGCTGCAACTAATGGAAAGAAAACAACTGAAAGCCATCAGTATTATTCCACTGTGGAAAGTTACAGATGAGGTTGGTGAACTGGTGTGCATGGACACTTCTGAACTCTGCAAACCACACCACTACTGGGAGATGAAGCAAATTAGGACTCACTCTTTACCACGTGAGATATCCACAGCTCTATATTTTCTTCTTCTCCTCCTCTGCCTTCATCTTGGACTTAATAATCATGATGGGGATAAGAATACAGATCGGACTTAAATATTATATTATATAAAATATTATACATTTTTTATCCTATTTAATAAATGTCTAATATGATAAGTGCCTGGTTGTCTGTTCAACCAATCTAAGTGTAATATGCTAATGATGTGCTAAGGCGGCTCAGTTGTTCACTATAATGTGCACTGACCACTAGGGGGCAGACAGTTGACTGATTGACCAGTCACTATGATGTGCACTGACCACCAGGGGGTAGATGCTCCGATTAGTAGGTTAGGTTGCTGCTGGGGTCAGGACTGAGGGAGAGATGGGACTGATACACCCTGGGTCCCTCCCATGATCCCTGCCTGGCTGGCTAACCACCCAGTTGTGCACCGGCGGGGTCCCTCGGCCTGGCCGCAACCTCTCGCAATCTGGGACCCCTCAGGGGATGTCGGAGAGCCAGTTTCAGCCCAATCCCACAGGCTAGGTTGAGAGACCCCACTGGTGCACGGACTCCTGCACTGGGCATCTAGTCTTTATATATTTATATAATATATACTATATATTCAGTTTAAATATTAAATATTATATATTCTTTATACTTTTTGTTCAGAAAGAATGTACCCTGCTGAACTCCGTTTTTACAAACCGACCTAGACTCAGACATGTGGGTGGGTGGTTATGAGATGCTCAGAAGCCTGTGTCCAGTTCTAAAGTTCACCATTTCTAACATGAACATGTTATGGTTGACGAAGGGAAATCCAAGGCCTTCTCACTGAAAGCTATTTTTCAGGCACGATCCTCACTTTCAGGCAGCAACGTAACTAGTGGCTATCTTTTTAAGACTAAAATAAATACATTAACATAGGCATGTGGCCAGGGTAAGGGGCCCAAGAGCTCTAGCTAGCCCTTTACTTTTGGTAAAGTCAGGGAAATGTCATGTTAGGCCACACGGCAGTTCTTGCGAAGCTGAGATATGTCTGTAGCTTCCTTGGTTATTTCCTCCAGGAGACTGCAGAGGAGCAGGACGACAGGCAGTGGCTACATTGCTGTCCAGTGTGTTTCCAGCCAGTGTCCAAGGAGATGCTGCCTGCATCACTCTCACAGTCAGGGTGTCAGGCCACAGACCTCCCCCTGGCCTGCACCTGGGTTTTTGTCCTTACATCAAGCATGTTAGGCGAGGCATCCCAGACTTTTGCTCAAGTGCCACCTTCCCAGAAAGGCTGTCCTGGGTCACATTATCTAAAATGGTGTTCCCTGTGCTCTCTTCAGCAGCACATACACTGAGTGGCCAGATTATTATGATCTCTGAACACAAAATAATCTGACCACTCAGTGTGTAAATATATATATATATGAATATATATATATATATATGTATATATATATATATTTGTTTTGTTTTGTTTTTCATGCATGGGTGAGGTCCGGCCAGCCTGGCCAGGGGGAGGAACATGGGTGATTGGCTGGCCTGCCTACTAGTCGAACTCCTGGTTGAGGGGACAATTTGCATACTAGCCTTTTATTACATAGGATATACATGGAGTGGCCAGATGATTATGCATTCAGAGATCACAATAATCTGGCCACTCAGTGTTTACTAAAATTGGAATGATACAGAGAAGATTAGCGTGGCCCCTGCACAAGGATGACACACAAATTTGTGAAGTGTTCCATATTTAAAAAAAACTTTTTTTAAAAATATATATTTTATTGATTATTTACAGAGAGAAAGGGAGAGAAATAGAGAGCAAGACACATTGATCAGCTGCCTCTTGCACACCCCCTACTGGGGATGTGTGTGCCTTTGACTGGAATTGAACCTGGGACCCTTCAGTCCACAGGCCGACGCTCTATCCACTGAGCCAAACCGGCTTTGGCTAAAAAAACATTTTTTTAATGGTGTTCCCTGACCTTATCCTTTTCTATTTCTTTAGCCACTTTATTTTTCCCTGAATTTCTCTTTGTGGGCACGATGTGATGTGTGCTTTTGTTCATTGTCTTTTCCACAAGAATGCAGACTGTTGTTGGGACAGGAATATTACTTTGCTCATTACTCTATTGGAGCCTAAAACAAAGCTGGCACATCGTAGGTGCTCAATCAAAACTTGTTAAATAAATATAGATGGACAGTGTTGAGAGTAATTAATCAGATCGGGAAGTCATGGAAGTTGTTCCAGGAGATGTATTTGAGTTAGGTCTTGAAAATTGAGTAGGAATTTACCAAACAAGGAAGGTTGAAAACAATAATCCCAATGGGAGTGGAAAATGCCACTTCCTGTGTAAGGATCCTAGGTCAATTTAGATCATGTGATTCCTTAAAGTGAGGGCTAGCAATGAAATGAAAAAAAGAAAAAAAAAAGATCACTGCATAGCTGAGATGGTTTTGAAAATATTTGCTGAAATTTATTGAAGACTTGTGTTGCATGAGTTACCTTGGTATACTTCATCCAACTCTTCGAGGTTTCCCCACCAATTAAAACATAAACTGGTAGATAGCAAGTGGGCAGGAAGGTAAAGTAACTTGCTCAAGGTCACACAACTAAATGGATTTGAACTCCATTTTCTCAGGTTCAAGAGTTTAAGCCAGTGCTGATCAATAAAAACATAATGTGAATCATATATTAGTCAATTGCTAGTGGTCACATTAAAGATAAAAAGAAATGAGTAAAATTATTTTGAATGCTATATTTGAGTTAACCAGTATATCCAAAATATCACCATTTCAACATATAATCAACATAAAGAAATCATTAATGAGGTGACTTACTTTTTCATATTGCTTTTGAAATCTGGCATCTATTTTACATTTAAGTTATATCTCAATTTGCTCACCAGCCACATTTCTTCTTCCTCTTTAATCCTCACTGGAGGATATTTTTTCCATTGATTTCTAGAGAGAGTGGAAGAGAGGGGGAAGGGAGGAGAGAGGGCAGGAGAGAGAGAGAGAGAGAGAGAGAGAGAGAGAGAGAGAGAGAGAGAGATATTGACATGAAAGAGACACATTAATGGGTTGCCTCCTGCATGCACCCCGACCAGGCATAGGAACCTGTAACCGTCGTATGTGCCCTTGACCAAGAATCAAACCTGAGATCCTTGGGTGGGCCAACACCCTGAGCCTAACCGGGCAGGGTGAGCAGCCACATTTCAAGTGCAGATTGGACATAAGCCACATTGGACAAAGCAGGTCTAAGGCCTTAACACACTCCCTGGATCTTGGGTGACATTGGTTGGAAATTGGGTTGTGCAAAGGGCCGGAGCACAGATCTGCACCCTTCCTGGGAAACTCCAGCTTCAGCACCTTGCTCTCCTGTCCTCAGTTTTATTTACGGAAACCGTGTTAAGTCTATTTCTGGTTGTCATTTCTAGGACATCCCTGTTTAACTGCATTTGTTCTCTAACCTTTGTTCACAAGAGACAGGATTAGGTTGATTACAAGAAGCAGACAACACTGCCTTATAGTTGCCTCTGAATATGATTGGTGTTGGTCTCCAAACTAGCACCCAGGTTCTGAGGGCTCTTCAGCACCCACCAGATAATAGCTGTGCAGTAAAGTCGCTGGGTGTTAAATGAAAGATGTCCACAATAAACCCTGGAAACTATTTATTTATTTTTGGCTAATCACTTACAAATCATGCTGCCAGAGATCATAACAGGTTTTACCTATAAAATTATTTATTCAACCTCGGCTTGGATTTCAGGACCCAGTGAGACCACAGAGCAAGTGAATTTGCTAGTCCTCTTGAGTTACCAACACTGAAAAGTGGAAAGTTTTAGCTTTTTATATTAAAAATATTTTTATTGCGCCAAGACCTGTTTGGCTCAGTGGATAGAGCGTCGGCTTTCGGACTGAAAGGTCCCAGGTTCCATTCCGGTTGGGGGCATGTACCTTGCTTGCGGGCACATCTCCACTGTGGGGCATGCAGGAGGCAGCTGATCGATGTCTCTCTCTCATCAATGTTTCTGACTTTCTATCTCTCTCCCTTCCTCTCTGTAAAAAATCAATAAAATATGTTAAAAAATATTTTTATTGATGTCAGAGAGGAAGGGAGAGGGACAGAGAGAGAGAAACACCAATGATGAGAGAGGATCATTGATTGGTTGCTTCCTGCATGCCCCACACTGGGGATCGAGCCCACAACCCAGGCATGTGTCCTGACTGAGAATCAAACCATGACCTCCTGATTCATAGGTCTATGCTGAACCACTGAGCCATGGCGGCTGGGCCAACATGGAAAGTTTTTAGAACATTCTTGAAACATTTTTAAAAGAAGACCTAACAACTCAGGAAAAGAAATATGGTCTAGTTTACAGAGTGATTCATGAAGTTCAAGATCCCTTTTCTTTTTACGTCACTCCAGTTTGGAGATCGTCTTTTGCGCAGTCACCAGGAAGCCCAAGGCCTTGGTGACAAATGAGGCCCTTGGCTGTCAGGATCTTGCCTGCTCTGGGGATTTTGGTTGTATCTTCCCACTAAACACACATGATCGCTCAGGGCGGGGTACGTGGCTGGCGGGAACAAAGGCTTTCCGAACAGCGCGTTTTTGCACCCTGCGTTGCTGCTCACATACCTGCAGAAAGTAAACGTTCAATCTTGCAGACTTCTCTTTGGTATTTCAGCCACGTTCCCCATACGTTTCCCAAATGTCAGCTGCTCTCTCTGTAAAACCTGCAATGGAGTTTTTACTGGCACACAAGTGTAGATTCAACCTTTTTGCTTTTGCCTCTGATCTCTATCAGCACAATGAGGTTTGGGATTTGATGGGGTCATGTCAGAATCAAATTCCCTTAACTCTCATTCCGGCGCCGTGTTCTGTCTAGTGGAAAGGTCTTCTGCTCCCCCGACCTTTATTTCTTCAGCATGGGATGTGTCGGAGGAGGAGTATGAGAGTCTGGGGTTTTAAACATCCATCTGAATTCTGGCAGTGATGGCTGACGTCGCCTCTCTCTTACTGTCATGAATTCTTGACTTCACTGTGCGTCCGGAGTTACAATTTTTGAATGTCTTCATCTCCAAGTCTTTACCAAAAAAATCAAGTGTTGATTACATGTCCAGATTTCCTTCATATTTCCAGCTCGTGTTACTGTTTCACCTTGTAAAACCCATTTTATAGCGGCAATATTGAAGCATGACTTGATGTTTACAGCTCTGTGATTCACTTTTTCTAAGGAATAACATTGTTTTCTGTTTTGTCACCATGTCGCCCGTGTTTTTTTGGACCATTTTCGTGGCTTTGTTCTTCATTTTTTTTTTTTTTTAGAAATATTTTTCCTATTTGGAAGCCTGGAAAAAGGCCTGCATTTCTCTCTCCTTAATGTCTTTACTGGCACGAGGAGGATTATATCTACAATGCCTGGACATTCAGGAGTGGAACGAAATTATATGATTTCCTTCTCCTTAGCCATGAACCATAAATGATGTTGAAATCATTTATTATGGAAACAGTTTCATCATCCAAAATATCTAGCTTTAAGAGTCATATAATAAATAATAGTGAGGTAATGGTGGGGCTGTGCAGGATGAATGGGGCTCCAGGGTTGATACCGGAGGGAATGGAATTGTATGTGGATAGGAAACTAGGTTAGAGGGCTAATTCCTCTCTCTTCTACTTGACATCTTCCCAGGACATTGCATTTCAAAGACTTTCGCAATCAATAGGCATTTCTCTTGATTTGCATTGGTAAAGAGGGACAGAGAGTGAAATGGACCCAATACTGGAAAGCTGGCATAAATTACCCCGACAGTTCCGGGTTCATAGGTTCAAGGTTAAACTCCACTCAGGAATCCTCAGGTCTCTGACTTGGAGCCACCAAGTTGATGAAACAAAAGGGGTGGTGGTGGTGTGTAATTACCGAGGGGCATAGACCGTCTTGGCTGAGGAAGAAATATTCCTGCCAGCTGAC
>PVJN01046754.1:0-16305 GCA_004026805.1 Lasiurus borealis
CCCCCCCCCCCCCCCCCCCCCCCCCCCCCCCCCCCCCCCCCCCCCAAACCCAGGCCAACTGCCAGCACCTGGAGGAAATTCTTCGGAGTAGAAAAGCCATAAATCCTTGTTCCCCTGAAGCCGAGCTAAAGGGAAATACTTAGGAAGGCCACATTCCAGAGAGAGAGAGAGAGCGGACAGCTGAGAGAAGACGGGATTCCAGAACCGGGGAAGGCCATTTCCTCGGAGGACTCCTCACCTGTGACACCCCGGCTCCAGAGCACCGGGAGGGGACCTTCCGGTCTATTTTAAAACAGGAGCTTTAAAAAGTTTTAATATTTCCAAAGTTTTACATTCGCCATAGGTAAGGCCAAACAATGTTACGTTTCTTTGCTTTCTGGCTGGAAATGTATATAAACTCATGGCCTTCCCCCTCCAAATGATCATCATAAGCTCAGCGTGACAATGAAATACAGCCTTGATCAGTGAAAACCGAGAAAATAAATGAAAATCATTGTAAAATTTTTTTAGTTTGCTTACACCTTCCGTGTAGCTTTTGGAGAACATACCCATAGCAGGCATCCTTTTTTTTTTTTTTTTGGCAGATGAGGAAACCGCAGTTGAGTGACCTTAACAAAGGTTTTGTCAAGGCCACAAGGGCGAGGTGGGCCAGGCAAGGACACCGGCTGTCACCTCCCACCGTTCACATACTACCCGCGCTGCGTTAGGCACCTCGTGTCTTACCCTCCGACTCATTAGCAGACGCTGGAAGAGCGAGAGCTGGTGGAGGCGGACCTCGGTTCGCACAACAGTCAGTTGTGTGAAACAATCGGCCTTCACGGCCGGAACAATACAGCCCTGTGCTGCACTGCGAGGCGTCCGCTCCGTGCGGGAGGCGGCATCCTGCGTGCAGGCGCCCTCGGTGGGCCGGGCCCCGCTGCTGGCGGACCGCCCGCTTCCAGAGGGGCCTCGGCACAGGGACGTCTCTCCCCCATTTAGTCTTCCACGTGTTTTCCTTTCGTTTACAAAAACAGAAACCGCATTGCTGAGGAGCCACACGCCTCCTGGAAAAGCAAAACCCGGAGGAGACCTGAAGACAGCTCGGGAGCCATAAGGCGCGCAGTTCGCCCCGAACGCGGACCTGCTTCGCGTTAGAGAGGGCCGTGGCGGCGTGACGTGTTCCCTCCCCCGGGGGGCCGGCCCCGGCCCCGAACGGATTCCATGTGTCCCATAAAAGGGTACATTTGTTTCGGGAGGGGAACAGATGCGAGAGTTCCCCCATCTCACCCCGGGAGAGCGGGGCCCTCCCGGAGGAGGCCTCTTAAAAGGTAATTTACAGCTCCTCCTGGCCTCCCCGCCTCCGGGCAGTAAAACCCGCAGGCTGCGGGCCGTGTCGGTTACCGGGATTGGCAACGTCTGCAGATAAAAACACGCTTCCACGCCGACGGTCCCAAGCAAGGCTAACTCACGTGTGGACGAGGAGAGCGCCCCGATGAATGAATGTGTCAGAAAGAAACACTGCCTGCTCCCGAGGCACCCCCACAGCCAGCCCCAGGCTGCTTGTGAGAATGAGGAAAGGGCTTACAAGCGCTCTCTAGGATTTACGGGGCATTTTAAAGTTACTTTAGGATTTATTTCTGAAATATTACTCAAAGTCATTTTTTCCCCCTTTTTCAACGGAATGCATATATATTTCCCCATTATCAATTTAATACGGGGAACCACCCTGTATTAAGTTATCACTCATACAACGTGGCACTTAGGAAATTGTTTTGGAATTACTATGAAGGTTTGGGGGGTGGGGGTGGGAATGGACCCTCATATTCCTCCAGGAGGAAAAAAAAAAGAAATCGAACTGCCTCGCACCCCAGAGTTTTGCTTACTCTCTCCTAACCTTTACTGTAAAGAGATCAGTGTTTTTCTCCCATGAAAATTCCAGTGGACACCCATTTCTTTCCAAATTTGTGTTAGCTTCATTAAAATTCTGGGGGTGACAGCTTGGATAAGTTGTTTCCATTAGAGTCTGAGAACTGCCAGAGCAAAAATCTATCTGGGGAACATAAAAAATGTGTGAGCACAGCCAGCCATCCTCCCGGGCTCGCTCGAGAGGAATGCCCAGGAAACCGCAGGCCCGCTGTGATTCAGAACTCCCTCCGGCAGAAAAACGCCGTTTCCTTAAAATCCATGACTTCTCAGCAGAACTGCGTACAGTATTAAAATATTTCAGCCCAGCCCTGGCTGGGTAGCTCAGTCGTCTCAAGACGCCAAGATTGCTGGTTCGATCCCCAGTTAGGGCACATATAAGAATCAACCAATGAATGCATAAATAAGTGGAACAACAAGTCAGTGTTTCTCTCTCTCTCTCTCTCTCTCTCTCTCTCTCTTTCTCTCTCTCTTTTCCTCCCTCCCTCTTTCTTTTTCTTTTCCTCTCTCCCCCTCCCCCTCTCTTTCTCCTCCCCTCTTTCTTTCTAACCTCAGTCAGCTGAATAAATAAATGGAAAAGAATTGGGCCTAAACGCTGGGATGTTTATGACACACTGGGAGGATGCTCTATTGCTATTCCCATCCCGCAGATGCAGAGTGAGGTTTGGAGAGGTCAGTAATTAATTGACTTGAGCCCGAAACTCCTGACATGAAATCAGACTTCGGATGGTTATCAGTTGTTTCGTCACCGCACAGACGTTATTATTTGCAGTAAGGAGGCCACAGGGTCATCTGCTTTCACACGCCCAGTGCAGAATTCCTGGTCACAGTGTCACCGCGGGCCCGCCCAGCCTGACACCTCCACAGAGGGAGGCCGCTCTCAAGCACTGTAATTAGCACACATATAACCCACGGTATGGTCAGTGACTTTTAAAGAGTGTTTTGGTAGCTCGATGCACAAAAAAATACCAGCAATGGTACCAAGAACAGTGATTCTCCCGGCGAGTTTAACATTCACACAGCCAACACCTACTCCCTTCAGGCCCGACGGTGGTTTTCTCGGGTGTTTCGCAAACAAGCATGTCAGCAGCGCCAGGCCCCTCACGTCTGAAAGCACATCTTCTGAGGCTCCCTGTTCCGCTAAGCCCCTTCTCTGCTGGGTCGCTCCCCCCACCCCTTCTCTGCTGAGCTCACCATGACCTGCCGGCCAGGTCTCCCCAGAGCCCAGGGCTCCCTCCTGCGCCCCCTCCTGAAGCACCTATGGATATGCTGGCAGAGGGGAGGCAAACCCAGGGAGTGGGGAACGGGCCCAGGTCAGGGATGAATCCCTGAGGCCACCGTGCCAGCCGGGGTGCCGGGACAGCCTCTGCAGGGGTCAGCCCGTGAGGACTCTTTCTAGCGACTTCACGGCTTGGACACATGTCAACGGCGGCCAGCCTCCCCGCAGCCCTGCAGTTCTGTGGGGACCCACAGACCTAATTCCTCTCTTCACTTCATTCTTTTACATCCTCCGGCCTTTCCTCCAGTGGAGGGGAGCTGGCTTACTTGGCAGGAGTCGTTGTTTGCTGGTCGTGACTCCAGTTCTGTGTGTGATGCCAGAGCCAGGCACACACCCACACTGCCCTGCAGTGCACTGGGGGTTACCGGGAGACCCCTTCCCCCCTGTGACTTTGTATTATCTTAGTCCAAGGCCACAGCTCTTCAGAGAAGGAACCAGGCCGTCTACATACAAACGTGGGATGCTGCCCTTTCTTTGCTGAGCTGCTGAAACATCTCCAACAAAATTAAACCTGAAACAGACCTAAGACGAACTGAAATCATAAGAAGGCCCCTGGCAGCTTAGATTACGTTACTGCTTACATGCCATGCATAAGAAAAAAGGGATCATCAAAAGCAGACATTCAGAGTGCCTTACACCCCAGCCATCAGCCTGTCCCGTTCTGAGAGGCCCCCACAAACCACCCCGCACAGCCCCCTCTCACACAGCAGAGAGCAGATCACACACATCTCAGAGGGAGGCACACAGCATCGCCCCAGCGCCACGGGGAAGGCAGCCCGGGTGCAGGGGCGGGAGCACGGGTACCTAGGTCGAGGATCCAGTACTTGCAGGTGCCTGGCTGCCCGCCGCCGCCGCCGCGGTAGGCTGAGCCCACGGGAGAAAGCGAGTCCAGTGGATCAACCGGCTTAATTCCATTTGGCATGGTGAGCGCCGAGCTGGCTGGAGGCTGCCGGCTCCGATTCCCACCCGGTCTGTCCGGAGGAGCAGCCAGCGTAAGCCGCTCGTCAAAATCAGGTTCAACAGGCACAGCAGCCGGCGGGGGTGGCCGCGGGGGCAGGCTTGCTGGCTGGCTGGACCCGAGGCCGGGGGCCCTGCCGCGGGCGATCCGCAGCTCCTCCCCTGGACGGCCGCTGCCTGCGCCCGCCTCTCAGCTCTGCCTCCTCTCAGCTCTGCCGCGCAGTGGGTTTCACATGTGGGAACATCCAGCCGCCCGGATTACGTTCTACCGCAGTGCCTCTAATTGGAGCTCAAGGAAATTCTGAGGGCGCCCCGGGACCAGATGTTTCTCCTCCCCTCCGCCGGCCCGAGCTGCGATGGCCTAGCTCAGTGAAATGTCAGGGGACCCGTCTGCGCCAGGCTTTCTGGCGTGGGCTCGCTGAGCGCTGGGGCGGACGGACGGAGGTCTTGTCTGAGACATACAACCGACTGCCTCCCGGGGCGACTCGATAGCAAGAAGGAGCGGTGACATCACCGGGGGCCGTGTCGCTCCTCATTATTAGAAACGCAGCTCCCTCCGTCCTCCCCGCAGCAGCCCCGCACGTGGGAAGGAAGACCCTTCCTGGTGACTCGCAGAGCAGAGGCGTTTTCGGGAAGGCCTCTCACACAAGCTCATGGGCATCCTTTTGGGAAAGGGGACATCTTCTTTCGCCAACACGAACGCCTGCTCTTTACTGGGAAGCTTCTCTGTGCCCTCTCCCTGGTCTCCCGCTGCACAGTGGCCGGGAGGGAATGCCCGGGGTTGAACCGCCACGGGGCTGGCTTCAGGAGGGTGCGTGCTCCTGTTTCTCACGAGTTCCGAAAGCACACGGGTGCTCTCCACGCCCGACTGCGACGGCCACCTGAGGGCCAGGCTGTCATGCGGCCCCCAGTGACGTGAACAGTTCCAAAGGGGGCGCTGTTTGCTGAAGTCTACACGTACCTTTATCAGGTGCTCCCTTCTTGAGATCAATTTATGAACAGTTCTTCTCACTCCTGCTTTGTCTAACCTGACAGTATAAATGGCTTTATTTGGGTTGTATTATTGCTTTGCTAAGAAACAGGTTCTGTTTTAGTTCCTTAGTTGTTTTTTTTTTAAATATATTTTATTGATTTTTCACAGAGAGGAAGGGAGAAGGATAGAAAGTCAGAAACATCGATGAGAGAGAGACATCGATCAGCCGCCTCCTGCACGCCCCACAGTGGAGATGTGCCCGCAACCAAGGTACGTGCCCCCGACCGGAATCAAACCTGGGGCCCTTCAGTCTGCAGGCGGGCGCTCTATCCACTGAGCCAAACCGGTCTCGGCAGTTCCTTAGTTTTTAAAAACAGGTAAACTTGGGTTCTCCCACCACCCTCCCTTGCAAAGTGTATTTTAAAAATTGTCAAACTAAAAAAATGTGAAAACAACATAGACTTCTAATTCTTTCTCAGTTTACGACAATGAACAACCGTAAAAAAAAAAAAGAGGATACACTCAGGGCATCCTGAGAAAGCGGTCGCAAGCGCTGGGTACCCCACTCAGACAAACAGCTAAAAGTGGGAGCGGGCATTGCCAGGCCCCTGTAAAGCCCCATATGCTTTTTAAAGGACCAAGAGCAAAGCATGAGGTTGCTTTTCCCTATATACACGGTCCTGTGGCAGATCCAGATGATGTCCTTATGCCAGAGCCAACCAAGAGGCAGAATTCTGCACAGAGGACTTTTTATGCAAGGAAAAAAAAACAACCCAAAACTTTACAACCAAATAAATAATCTTCTCTCTTGCTGGCCAAAAAAAAAAAAAAAAGAAGTAAAAATTATGTCCTAAAGGAAATCAAGTTAATTGACATTCTAAGGTTTCATTTACTACAACCTTTATTAAACATTTTACTTTGTCCCTTTCCAAAAACACAGACTGCCAAGCCAGGACTATTAATTAAGAAATAAAAAAAAGAGCTGTCAGGGAAATTAATTATTTTATGTGTAATATATGTTCTCTACGAAAGAGGAAGGGAATGATGCTTGAAAAAATGAATAAAATATTTTGGGTAAGATGTAAGGGAAATTTCCCCAGTGACTGCTCTCTTTCAATTTCAAGTTCACATCTGTCAGAAATGGAGCGCGGCGGGAACGAGGAAGGACGCATTTCTCATCCCGTCTTTCTATTCATGAAGTGTGAGGTCACGGGGTGCTTACTATGTAATATGGCACTTTATATATTCATTTATTTTTAAAATACATATTTTATTGATTTTTTACAAAGAGGAAGGGAGAAGGATAGAGTCAGAAACACCGACGAGAGAGAAACATCGATCAGCTGCCTCCTGCACGCCCCCTACTGGGATGTGCCCACAATCAGGGTACATGACCAGAATCGAACCCGGGACCTTTCAGTCCGCAGGCCGACGCTCCATCCACTGAGCCAAACCGGTTTTGGCAAATATGGCACTTTATAAAGCAAGTACAGATAAACGGCATCAAGCACAGGTGCCACCTGATCCCGACCTGGAGGGAGTGACGATCTAACCCGCTGGACGGACACCCTGGATCCAGCAGAGGCTGATGCTGGTGAAGGGATGATGCTAACACACAGTCCGCTGAGGCAAACGGGGAAGGGGAGGAAGTTCCAACAAGCGGGAAAGCTTCCTTGGCGGTGTGACCAGGAATCTGTTCGGCGAATCCGAACCAAGTTCAAGCCAGAAAGACCCAAGGTGACCTCGCAGCCTGGGGGAAGGAAAGCTTGGTGGAGCCGTGGCGGGAGGGGAAGGTGGGGGCTGAGCGGGCGGCTGCACGGAGCTGGGAGGAGTGTCAGGGAAATGATGATGTGCCATAAGCAGGCAGAGGATTGGAAGTGAGGAGAAGCTCGGGAATGAGGAGATGAGTGTGTCTGCAGGTGAGATATCCTCCGGTGGGAAAGGTGGCCAGGAAGCAATGACAACAGCCTGAGAGGTAGGTGGCCAGGGCCTCGAAAACGCAGGGAACGGATCAATCTAGATCAATCTAGAACAGAGGGAGTGAGCCCTGCAAGGAAAGAAGACGCGCAAACTGACTAAATGCGGTGGGTTAAGGACAAACATGGTAGGCATTTGGCAGACTAGGAGACACACAATGCAGAAACTCAGAAGTAGAGTTTGTGCAGGAATGCAAGAAACTCCGTTTTCCGGTATTTTTCTATGTTTTTTGATATTTTCATTTGGTGGCTGGACATAGATTTAATAATGTCACAAAGAAAAGAGAAGAGCCGCTGCCGAAGACTGTGCTTTTAAAGATATTATGCAACGTGTGTCTGTGAGGACCAGAGGCAAGGGGCGCTGGGAAGAAAAAATGGAAGATATTTATAGGTAAGGAAATTGACTCATGGAGCCATGGTTATGTTCACATACCCCCTCTCCCCAAATAATCAAAATCAATCAGGATGTGGGAAGGTAAACACTATAACAAACGAACCCAGGAAAATCACGACCTCGCCAGAGAGGGTGCGGGAGGAAGGAGCTCACCTAAGGGACTTTCAAACATAGCATTTTGACGGTACCCCGTAAACCAAAGACATATATCTGTAAGCCCCTGTCTCTCAGGGTTCAGGTTAGCCGTGAGAGCAGGTGGAGGTGAGTCTTTACAGTCAAGCCATTTTAGGTAAAAAATATTCAATTTCCAAAGAGGAAAAGGTGGGCTTCTGGACTAGGATTGCACAAACACGTAAGTACAGTTGGGTAATGAGATGCAGGCATCTCACCGTGGGAGGAGAAGGTTACAGGAAGGAAGGCAGCGAGCTAGCACGAAGCCCATGTTGCTGGACAGGAGTTGGAGATTCAGTGTGATAGGCACTCATGTGTCTTATACATATGTATACCGGCACAGTCAGAGAGACTGAGGGGGAGAATATGAATGCAGACATACATGTGTGTACATACATGTCCACTGAGAAGACCCGTAAGTCATGACACCACGTAGCAATGAGCAGAACTAGCACCCAGGTTCTGGCTTTTTTTTTTTTTGATATATATTTTATTGATTTTTCACAGAGAGGAAGTGAGAGGGATAGAAAGTCAGAAACATCGATGAGAGACATCGATCAGCCGCCTCCTGCACACTCCACACTGAAGATGTGCCTGCAAGCAAGGTGCATGCCCCAGACCAGAATCGAACCCGGGACCCTGCAGTCCACAGGCCGATGCTCTATCCACTGAGCCAAACCGGTCTCTGCCAGTTCTGGCTTTTAATACTATTCTCCAACAAAAGGAACCAGGGCTTCCTGGAGAAAGGACTGACCCAGAACCATATCCAAGAAAACACAGGATGGCCAGGAGTGCCTTGGGGTGCCAGAAGGTAAGGAAGTGCTCCAGGAAGGGCGGGGGTGTCCCAGGTCCACAGAGGCCAGCCTGAAGGCGCTCCCAGGGGCCAGGCTGCAGCAGTGTGAGCCACAGAATAAACGAGGACCGCAGTGGATTGGGGCCCAGAGCACAATGAACACCCCACTCCACACTGACGTATAAATAACTGAGCGAATAAACGAGGCAGGGTACCACCGTTCCCTACAGAACATCAAAGAAAGCGGGAAAGCAAGATCACCAGCAGGCAACCACCACCCCAGCACTAACTGCGGCAGCTGGGAACCAGGCTGCAGGCTAACCTGCGCAGATAGAACAGGATAACAGCGGACCTGAATTTCCAGGCATCTCCCACGGGGTGCCTGTTAATTACAGAGAGAAAAGCGGCGACTTTCCAGTGGGAAAATGCTGCAGACACCATTGCTGGCAGGTGAGGGGAGGCGCCACCAGCAGCCACAAGACATTTCAGGACCCCCTGTGCCCCTGACAGCATGCTGAGATCACAATACCCCTTTGGTGGCACACCTTCCATTTCATCAGGGGAAGCATCAGGTAAACCCAAATTAGGGGACATCTTACAAAATGAAGGGCCAGAAATACCACAGCAGTGTCACAATCACGGAAAAAAGAAAAAAAAAAAGGATGTTGGACCGAAGACAGATCCAAGAAAACTAAATATGTTGTGGGTCCCGGATTGGATCCTGAGCCAGAAAAAAGACATTAAAGCAAAACCCCAAATCAGGCCTGGCTCTGTTAAGAGATTGGTTTCCTGTTTTTTTTTATCCCTCAACCAGGGTCATGTGACATGCAACATCAGGGGAGCTAGGGACAGGGGGTAGAGGAATTCTCAGTACTATTTTTGCAACTTTTTTATGTTACATCAACTTTTCTTTTAATACAATCATCTAACATTATATCAAAACTAGAGCCTTGGTGCATGGATTCATGCACATTGAAAGAAAATTAATTAGAAGGTGGCTGGCAGGGTGGGGCGGGACTGAGCGAGACTGGCCAGACAGGCCCCGGAGCCAACCTCCCGCAGTCCCTCCCCTGCCGGCTGCACATGGGGTGGTGCCGGGGCTCGAAGGGCGTCTGCAGAGTAAGCAGGTTCCCTTCGGCCTGGTCTGTGGGGATTGGGCCGAAACCAGCAGTCTGACACCCCACGAGGGGTCCCAGAATGCAAGAGGGCACTCTGCAAAGTTGCTGTTGCTCAGCAGCTCCTGCCTTGAGCGTCTGCCCCCTGGTGGTCAGTGTGCATCATACCTATCAGCCAGTCGCTTAGCCTTTTATATATATAGATAGGGAGTTTTTAAAAATAAAAATATTGAGTGTTAAGCCATATAAATGCAAATAGCTAAAGAAATTAAAATTGTATAAAGAAGTTTTCAGAGAAAATAGGTAGTCAGAAGAAATTCTGTGGGAAAAGAAACATATAAGGCAACTTTATTGCCTGTGAATAAAGAGATCTGTGATTAATTAAAAAATACACTAAAGGAATATAAAAATCATTATGCATGTTTATGAGGCAAAAGTATAACAGCCAATCTCATTCTCATGAGAAAATAAGGGCATTTTTATTCACATGGATTGAAAGAAATTCTTTTGGTCAAAATTTTATGCCTGCTCCTCAACAACTTTTCATATAACCTTCTTTTGTTATAACTATGCCTCAACTATTTAAAATTAGAACTTCAATGTCCAATTGGCTGTTGTTTATCTGCCCCTCAAAAAATAAGACAAGGTCATTTTTGCCGCGGTTAAA
Source organism: Lasiurus borealis (assembly GCA_004026805.1). Lineage (NCBI taxonomy): Eukaryota > Metazoa > Chordata > Mammalia > Chiroptera > Vespertilionidae > Lasiurus > Lasiurus borealis. The sequence continues at coordinate 10,228 of PVJN01046754.1, forward strand.
AAAAAAAGAAATCCAGTAAAAACAGTTCCATATACAAATGATGCTTTTTAAAGCAGGAGTAAAAATATACTTAAAAGAAAACTATGTGTAAAATGAAAACTCAGATGAGCCAAAGACCCTAGATTATAGCACTTCTGAAGCAGAAATGAACACTAATAATCAGGCCATTAATGTTAGGGATGAAAAGGTCCCCCAAATCTTACCAACACGAGACAGATACAAAACAGCATCAGCTACATCTTAAGATGAAAAAAGTCAAATGGCACAGCTATTAGGAACATTATTTATAACTTCCTCTCAATATCAGTAATGTTCAGTTGAGACTGGAACATCAATACTGATAAGCCTTCAGTGGCCTGTCTTCATGCTGGTCCTGACGCCTGGTTATTTCCGGTGGAGCGTGGTTTGCGGTGGGGACGGGGTTTGGGAGGGAAGGGGGGCTTTGGGGAGCCCCGAGGCTTCATCAGCACAGCACAGGGCCCCAGGTGGTTTCTGTCCGGCCTCCCAGCCGGGGTGTCTCCCCCGCGTTTCCTCCCGGCCCTGCGGCCCGCAGCACAGCTGCACCAGCGGGCCCGCGTTTCTCAGGTTCCACGCACAAAGACACGTCTGTTCGGAGGGCGCTGTGTGCGGTGCCTTACTCCGCAGATAAGCCTCCGCGGGGGAGGGAAGGGACTGCGCGGCCGAACCCCACTTCTTAGGCTCCATTCACCCGTTATTTCCTGCGGCCCCCGGCACGGCGGCCGCCCCACAAAAGCACCTTTATTGGGCGCATTCACCCACGCCGCCGTGTGCCAAAAACCCGACAGGCCCCCTTTCATGGCTCTGCTCTCTATCTCTGCACAGGGGACGACGTGACTTTCTCTCTTTCCTTAACAAACCAAACATTCAAGTGCACCTCTTTAACACGGCATTTTAATTCGCGGCGTGACATTCTGTTTGCAATCGGCACCGTGGCCTGTTTGCAGAGTGGCTCTATGAGATGATAACCTCTCAACTGTGTCCCCTAAAATAATAACAGGGACAATCGCGTTTAAACAAAATCAGAGCAATGTCGTCATTCTCCGAGAGCCCCGATTCTGTTTTAAACTTCAGAGCGGGGGTGAGGTGGGGCCCATGCCACTCGGGGAAGGTCGGGAGAGAGAACACCTGACCGGAAGCCTCGTTCCCGAGTCTTTCAGGGAGCGCTGGCTGGCGAGGCAGCTGATGCTGATTTTTAGCTGGGAGTCGGGTGGGGAGGATAGGGTGGTGGAGCAAAAACACTTCGGCTCCAGGATGCAAATGGATTGGGAAAAAAAAAAATGTTTTTACTTCGGGGACTGGTTCTTCCATTCATTGGCTCACAACAGGCCCACTGTGACTGCATTCTGGGCTGCACTAGGGGAGCAGGGGAAGGGGGGTGCAGCCTACGGGAAGGAGCAGGTTTCCATGGGGTGAAGGTAATGAAATTACAGTCCGTCAGAAAGCTGAAAGTGGATCCCGCTCAGAGCCAGCTTCTGCTGGAGGCTGAGACCTCAAGGGGAAGGACGCAGCTCTAGGAAAGCAAGGTCTTGCGCGCAGTGGGCCGGGGACCGGCCTCTGGAACCGGCTGCTCCACCAGTGACAGGGCCCCTGCGGCTGGGTTCCTCTTGAGGCTGCAGCTTGCACCCTGAACCCAGCGGTCCCCCGGTGTGCCTGGGGAGCAGGGCTCTGTGGTTAGGAACTCGAACCCGGAGCCTGGCTGCTCTTTTAAAGTCCCACCTCCGCCACCTACTAGGCTTGGTCAAGCGCATTTCTGTCACCTCCACTTCTCATAAAATGGGGAGTGGAAACAGTATAGGGGTGCTCTGAGGATTAAAATGTAGAGGAAAGCACCCCTGTGCCTGGCTCTCTGCAAGCCCTCCGCACACCCTGTCTGTCATGACTGCTAAGTTTCTAAGGCTCAATAGTCCCCTAGTTATGGGGACTGATTGTGTCCCCCCAGATCTGTATGTTGAAGCCCTAATGCCCAGCAAGTCTGAATGTAGCTGTGTAGGGTCTTTAAGGAGGTGCTTAAGTTAAAATGGAGCTGTCAGGGTGGATCCTAATCTAACAGGGCTGTGTCTGAGGGACACCAGGGGTGTGCACATAGACAAAAGGCCAGGTGAGGACACAGCAAGAAGGTGGCTGTCTGTAAGCCAAAGAGAGGGGCCTCAGAAGAAACCAACCCTACCAGCACCTTGATCTTGGACTTCCAGCTCCCCGATCTGTGAGAAATCAAACTTCTGCTGCTGAAGCCATGCAATTATGGCAGCCCTTTCCCTCCGCTGATAACAGTCTTCCACGATCCAGGACTGAAACAGTCTAATTATTTTTGAGACAGCAGGAACCTAATCCATCTCTAAGAACAGAACTTTAATAGCCTTCCCTTCTAGTAATTGCAGAGTTCTGCGCTCTGGGAAAGGGTGGGGGCGGGGAAGGACGGACTTGAACGCCAAGGGCCGCACTGCAGTGAACAATAACGTGGACTTCAGAGCTGCCTCGCAAGGCGGTCGCGGCAGTGAGCCTGTTTACTGTCCTCTCTGAGGTTTGAAGGGGCCTTTCCGATAATAAGCACTCTGTCCGGTGCTTGGCTGGGAGAGATTTGGGGAAACGATGACCCCCTCGAACAGCAGCCCGGGGAATGGCCATGCTGTCCAGAGCACTCCTTCTACTGCTGCTCAGAGCACACCAGGTACCCAGACACTCAGCGATGCAGTCTTTTTTAAATTAATTTTTTAAAGAGAGGAAGGGAGAGGGATAGAAAGTCAGAAACATCGATGAGAGAGAGACATCCATCAGCCGGCTCCTGCACGCTCCCCCACTGGAGACGTGCCCACAACCAAGTACATGCCCTTGACCGGAATCGAACCTGGGACCCTTCAGTCAGCAGGCCGATGCTCTATCTACGGAGCCAAACCGGTTTCGGCAAGCGCTGCAGTCTCAGAAGGTTCAGGGTGGCTGCTCTGACCCACACGGAACAAGGACAGGGGAGCCAGAACCCTTCTCGCACGCAAAGCTGGCTGTGGGGGTGGGAGTTCAAAGGTCAGCCTCCTCACTGAACCCTCCAAAGCCCTTCACCTCGCTCTTTTGCTCCCTCCAAAATCTTCCCATAGTGTCAGCAGAGAAGGAAGTTAGATCGGGGAGGGTTTGGAAGAGAGTATTTTTAAAATTCAGTGTGAAGTGTTACCGTAAGAAAAGGAATCCCGCAGAAAGCACTCAGATTATAGGGTGCCGTACAAGCCCATTGTAAAACCACGGGCAGCGCCGCTTGGCAAGTGTTTTTTCACGGAGACGCTCTGGTTGGACTCCCAAGCAGCTTGCACGGGGGGAAGGCAAGCACACGGACCCCACTGGGAGCTCCTGTATGTACACACTGAGCAAGGGACGGACTCTCTGAACCATCGCACTCAGTGGCAAGCTCCCAGCAGCCCTCTGACGGCATCTGTGATAAAAGTGCGGACGGTGGTGAACATGACCTACATTCCCACCTCCTTGCACGCTCCTGCAGGCCAGTGTCCCTCAGAATCTCACCCCACGGCTACACAGAAACTCGTGGTGCCATTTAGATGAATAACTGTAAAGAGTAACCTAACTGAAAGGGGGCAGTGATTTTTCTAAGTGGGTAAAATGAAATGAGAGAATTCAAGGGGTTTGGAACAGCTCAGACACCATTAATATCCTATACAGTAAGAGGCTAATATGCAAATTGTCCCCTCGACTGGGAGTTAGACCAGGAGTTCCACCAGGGGGCGGGGCCGACTGGCCAGCCACCCATGACCCCTCCCCCACAGGCAGCCCAGCCCAATGGGCCCCAACTGAGGTGGTCTGGCTGGACCCAACCCATGCACGAATTCGTGCACTGGGCCTCTAGGATATAAATAAAAATGTCGTTATTTAGTAAGTTTATTGTGTTTTTTTTCTGGTATAGTTAATTTATGATTCAGGTGATTTCTTCTTCAAAAGTCTGTTTTCCATAAATGCATTTATCCTTCATCCCATCAACCCCACTTCCTGGATTCCATTTTATCCGGATATAGCTGGGCGCTGAACACAAACGCGGTATCCATGCCTGGAAGTCCACTGGGCGTTACTCATATGCAGTGAATAACAACCTACACTATGTGCACGGGAAGGCCCGTCCGTAAAAAGGAACGAAGCAGGTCTCTGTTCTGGTCTGGAGCCCTTCCTAAAAGGTGTGGCCGAGTGAAAAAAAAAAGGCCAGGGCAACGTATCCCACCTTTTATGTACGGAGACGAAGGGAGGAATGAGTACATTTGTATTGGCCTAACAATGTAGTGAAGGAGAAGTCAGAAATGGGAAAAAAAAAAAAAGGTTAACTACACATGGCAAATGGGACTGTGGAAATAAGTGCTCTCAGTTTGTGCCTTTTCCTGGCTTATTTCTGAACGATGTTGTAAAGCGTCTGCATAAAGTGTTGAAATGTGGGTTTTCTTCCCGGAAGTCGTATGCAGAAGGTCTGAACTCTGCATGTTTTTCTGGGATAGGACCCAGGGCTTTCATCACATCCGGTCAGGCTACGTGGTTCGGAACCCCCAGGGCCCCTGCTTTGCTATCAGCCAGGATCTGGGCTGGCGTCTTCCCTTCTCTCACACGTTCTGCCCAGCCATCAGGGTCTGCAGTCAAATCGATCACAACACCAGCTCTTTACGGGAAAAAGTCGGCTCTAGCAACGCCAAGTAATCACATCATGACCTCTGCTTCCCTGAGAGGAGGAGGGCACAGAGGCAAAGCTGAAGGCACCTGGGTGGGTCTGGCTCACACATCTCGGGCGCTACTGTACCAGGTGTCAGAGGCACAGTCGCTAAATCACGAAGCGTGGGCACACGGCCACTGTGTATGGCACTGATTCATCTTCAGAACACCTAACGGAAACCGGTGCCCGTGCTTTTAAACACTCCGACTAAACGCATCATCTCTTTGTAACTGTTCACAGCTTCCGCAGACACTGAATTAGAGTGAATCCATTTAAAAAGGGAACCCCCAGTTTGTCCCCAAAGTCTGACAAACCCAAATGTCGGGAAGGGGGCAGTTAAAAAGGGAGAGTCCACGGGGAGGTTGGAAGGGGTCACCCCGTCCCGTCCCAGCACCCGCCCTGCTCGGCCAGGAGCCGCCCCGTGCAGGGCCTGCCTCTGCTGTCCCTGCGATGTCTCCCCGGAAGACAGGTCTTCCTCAACACCTGGTTGTGGCCGTCCCAAGCCAAGCGTGGGAAGGCAGTTTCCTCGGTGTTTATGACTTTGTGATCTATATAATTTTGTGATCATCTAATATGGATACTGTCAATATCTGCTCATGCTTTTTCCCTGTTTTAATAAACACTTCGGTGTGGAGCTGGAGCAGGAAAACAGCTCCCCCGTGACGCTTTCAGCAGAGTCACGGCCCACTTGTGCGGCCCTGTAATTACACGCCGCACAGAGTTCCGTAATCACAGGTCTGGGCGGATCGCGTAGCCCTGGATACGCGGTGCTCGCGGGGACACCGTCTTTGTTCTCGGTGTGACTCCCTGTCTCTCTGCTGCTTCCCACAGGGATTTACATCAGCACCTGCTCAAGCACACCAACAACCACCCTCCGAGCTCATTTAGAAATGTGCAGGTCTTCCACTGCACGCGCTGCTGAAGAACATGGGAGCACACACAGGTTTACCGAGATGTCTACGCGTGGGTGTGCTTTCTGATGAAGAGGAGGCAGTCTGGCATCAAGCCAATGTCCAAGTACACCGGAAGCACAGAATAGTCAACTAACGCTTTAACATCACTGAAGTCTTGCTAATGCCCTGCATTTTCTGACAACTGCTAGGTCACTGAAAAGTCACCGCCAGTTATAAGAGGGAGGACACTTGATGTACCTTTGGGGCGAGTGGTTCATGGTCTGGGAAAGACGACGTGTGCACTGAACACACTTAACTTTAGTCATCCCAACTTTAGAGAAACACAGGAGGCCCTGGACCGGGGAATCCGCTCTCGGTCTCACAGGCTTCGGGAGAAGGTAGGGTGTCTCAGTCTCCCACGCTGCTGCTTTGCTGGGGGGTGGGGATGTGGGGGTGTGGGAGTGGGAATGTGGG
>PVJN01046755.1:0-16599 GCA_004026805.1 Lasiurus borealis
TCGCCGGATCTGTCATATTTGTTCTGAACATGAAAGGCTTGGCTGTTCCCTTGCAGGCCCATACATCACTGGGCCTGTCATGGGTTTCTGTAGGACCAGTTGACAAAGCCCAGAACAGCAGCTGCTGGATGGCTTGGGGGAGCCTAACTCAAGAAGCAGTTGCTGGGGTACAGGACCACAAGCATTCTTGCAGAGACCGACATCCTGTTGTGCTGTCCTGTCACTGCCCTCAGTAAGTCACCATGAGGAGTAAACTGCTGTCACTGAGATGAAAGGCCCCCTTCCTCTGATCTCTCCACTACAAAATTACTTCAGTGCCACACTGTATTTTATGTCAATACCTATTTTATTTTTCAAAATTGAAAAAGATATAAGTACATTGTTCCCTGAATTCCTGATGCTCCGGGTAACCTAGCAACCGAGTATGCCACATAGCACACAACAGCATATTATCATGCCCTCCACTCATCTAACAGGCAAGCAGCGCAGATTTCCCTTGCAGATGATTTAGGTTAAATTAACGGTTAATAGTTGCTATTAATATTAAAAATAATAAACCCCTCCTTTTTCATTTCTTAGAGCTAGATTGTAGGAAATAATGCTCGGTTCTAATTGCACATGGGGGAGCATGTCTTTCACTGAGCCTACATTTTCCGAGCGATTTGCATGGGATTTAGGTAGCCAGCAGCATGCTGCAAAGTGATAATCACATGAAACAGGAGAATACATTCAGGACATCTGGAAACCATGCAAAATGTTCAAGTTCAAAATTGACTCACGCTTCCCACCTCTGGGAAGACACTATCCATAAAGGGCTTATGTGCACGGATCAGGCTGTTAGCCGGTGCTGACACTGCCCCCCCCCCCCCCCCCCCCAGTTTTCAGACAAGGCTGCCAGGGAGCCCTCTGGCAAGCAGCTCCCTAGGACAAGAATAAAGCCAGGGCAAGGCTCAGGGTCAGGGAGAAGTTCAAGGAGCTCTGCTCTGAAAGGACACAGGCAAGGGCAGGGCACAGGGCAAGAGTCTGCTGAAGAATGACAGAGGTCACAGGGAAGGGAAGCGAGAGTAAAACAGAAGTTGGACAGAACAAAGGAGGAATAGAGGACATCTCCGGAAACAAGGAGGTAGAGTCGGAAACACGTAGGAACATGAAGCAGGAGGTGGGCGGGGTCTTTTTGGACAACAGACGGGGAGTTCATGAGCTGGTGGATAGGCATCCATTATAAGTTTTATGCCCACTTGCCATTCACTTTAAATTTCTTTTCAAGTTGACTCACCTGTCCTTTTTGTGAACATCAGCTTAAACACACACACACACACACACACACACGCACACACACACACACACACACACACACACACCTTTTCATTAGTGAGGCCTTGTGAATAATTCACTGTTGACTCTCTCCTTCCCCTCCTTTTAAAAGTAATCAGTTTAATTTGGAAACTTCTATCTGGAGCCACTGGAACTTTTAAGACGCCTTTGCAACTTTCTTAGAACTCAGACCTTAAACAGAACCCTTGCAAAGTCCTGCTGTTCCTCTCCTTCCCTAGTCACCTCGATCTGAAGAACTAAAAGGTCTTTCATTTTCAGTGTGTCCTGCTGCTTTTTAAGAATAGGTGGGTGAGTTAAGCATTTTTGCCTTCAGGTTTCTGCTACCGCAAATAGTGTTTCTTTCCAATCATGAAAAAAAAAATCATTAGAATATTTTAATGCTTTCTGAACAGCCCATGACGTGAAAAAAGTGCCCAGCGTCTCATCTAAACTGATTGAACTTAGTTTGCAGATATCAATATAAAGCTGATCCTTGAAATGCTATTGTTGTTGTTTTTTCTTAATTAGAACAACAGTTTAAGAGCACACTCTCCTTGTCAATAGACCAAGCCAATTTTACTTATTTAGAAAGCATTTTGATGATGTAGTCAGGAACAGCCCTTTCTGCATCTGGTTTCTAAGCCCTCACAGTTTGTGCCGATTAAGTAGCAAACCATTTGGTTGCACTCTTTGCCACCGGGGAACTGACAGGACACTAAATGTCATTGCAGTGCAGCAAAGCATAGAGATGCTCCGAGGACAGCAGAACTGAAAACGTAAACACAATGCATAAGCTTTTGACTGGGTGGCAGAAGGATGATGGGAATCCAGGAATCAACAACAATCTGAAACCACACAGTATTTGGATTTGCTCAATTTTAAGAAAAGTGTTTTAGAAAGCAGAGAACTAGTGTAATGATTTTTCCACGGAAGCACGGAAGAATAGGCTGCTTTTTTAAAAAAGGCTGCATTAATGTATTTGTGCCCAAATACTTGTAAAAGCCAGACCACCCATGGGGATGAGTTCTTGTTAAAGCCACAGAGGAGTGCCCTGTGCATCCCAGGGTTGCTGTTGCTGAGGTGATGGGAGGGGAGGCTGGGAGAGATGCCTGCCTTCTGAATTAGCAAGAGCCCTTCCGAGCAGTGGCACAGAAAGCTGCATCCCTCCCTGCATTGGAATCAATCCCTTAATTGTTTTAGGTGTGGAATTGTAGGGAGGGTGTGAGATAAAGGTTGCTTCCAAAGAGGTTGTTTTCTTCCCCCTATTCTACAAGCGCTTCCTGTCAAAAGGCCATTGATACAATGGAGAAACATCAAGAACAAAACTGAGAAATCCTAGGACAGATTCTAAAGACAATTGACTGGTTTTCGTGCAGTGTATCCAGAGGCAGGGATTGGGGAAATCACTGTCAGTGGGGAGACCAGGGCTTTCATCGGAAAATAGCTGTAAACAGGTGGACATTGACTTACTAAAAGATGGAGTGGCTTTAACATACAATTTGAACTTTGTGAGTTTCATATTGTAAAATACCAATACTATAAAAAATGCCAAAGACTACAAAATATCTTTCAAAGTTATTTCTAGACAAACTAAAAAAAACTATCCTTACAGGCTGACCACAGGATGCTATAGGTAAGTGAACACGACCCCTTGGCCATGACTAAGCATCCTTGCCATTACGCCAGGATGAGGGTGACCCTAGCCATACTGCAGTTTTATACTGAGCTTTATACTTGAGACGAGTGTAAGGGTGACATGGGCATTGTTTGTCCTCAGTGAAGTTTAATGCTTTTCACGGTTAAGTTCTATATCTTTCCATGGTTGTGGTATCCACAGGCTTTCATTATTGCATCACAGTGTCAACATGCCTCTTCTGGCCTTCAGTTGAGTATATCTTAAAAGCAGACACTTGGAGTTAGTATCATTTAACCCAGAGAAACACAAAATTAGTGATGGCGTTCTGGGCCAAGTCCAGGATCCCTCAAATTATATTATGACAACACACTGCCTAGAAGTGTAACCACATTCCATCTTTCAGTTGAGTGCCAAAGGTCTTACAACTCATTCATTTGTTTCAAAACTTTTTATCAGCATATTCAACTTAGAAAAAAACCTGTTGTTTTAGATATAGAATTTCACCTATTTACAGATCCTGCCTTGTATTTTAATGTTAAGTTACTTAATAACAGAAACCATTTTTATAAAATATTTTGTAGAACACTTGTTAAAGACAATGATAGGCAACATATGATATATCATTTTACTCTGATTTGAAGTCATTATAATATGCTTAATAAAACATTAGAAGGCAGTATCGGGTCATACAATGTGCTGAAAATAGTCCAGTTCTTAAGCAATATTCTTACTTAAAAATATGATTATGGCTTACTTCTGAAAACAACCAACCAACAACCGAAAACCAAAACAAGTCTCTTCTGTGATTTCAAATTAGATATTATTCATATGTTAAAAAACAATGGTACGTACTGATTTTCTTTCACCCATTTACTCACTCTTTGCTTGTTTTCTCTTTCTCTCATTGGAGTAGATCAGACATATACTGGCCGAACAGGAATCCCATTACACTGTTCCTCTCCCACAGAAGCAGCTCCCAGCTTCGGGGAATGAGAGAGGATGGCTGAGGACAGGACTGCCACTGTCCCCAGATATGAGATATGCAAAGTGCACATTCATAATAAACATGTTTGCAGCTTTATAACAAATAAATCTTGTTTTTTAGGCTCCCACAGCAGCTTTCTTTTCAACTTTGTGAGTTAGGTGTGTCTTAAAATTCAAGAGAGGCAGTTTGCCTGAATTTTGTGTCATGTGTGAAGATCTGTAGCAAGTTCAGGCTGCATCGTCTTCATAAAAAAATATTTTCTGTTAGACAAGAACCGAGAACCCAGAGCACCGAGAGCGTGTGAGTTGGGAGTCTGCCCTGGTGTGTCTCAGGATCCTGGCAAGGAGAGGTGGCTGTTTCCCCTTGTTCCTGAGTAATCAATGCAGTTCCTCAGAGCTCTTTCAAGCATGGAATGGGCATAGCAAAACTTGCAGAAGAGTGTGTAAAAGTTCCTTTTTTAAAAAATCAAAATAAAGACTCTGAAATAATCATAGTTTTTAAAGCCAGAAACCAAAAATGTTGAATAAGGAAATATGAAGTCATATGTCTTATTTGAAATGGTAAGCCTTTTGCATTGATGTACTTAAAGTGCATGTAGAAAAAAAATAAGGAAAATTAAAGAAGCATTAAAAAAAAAATAGAGTGTCCATCCCCGATTTAAAGATAAATTTTAGCCATAATTTTTCCTGAAGTTTTGAATTGTCACAATCAAAATGCCAACAAAGTAGCTTATACAAAGAATTGATTAATTCACTTCTTTGTTTTTAATGTTTCTATTTTCTTTCATTCAAAGAGCACCAAGCAACACACAAATACTGGCACAAACTAGAGATTTGACTTCTAAGTTGAGAGGATGGCTTTGGCTTTTCTCGTGCTCAGCATCTATAGACACCGCAGAATGCTTGCACATGTGTGTGTATGCGCGCGTGTGTGCGTGTGTGCGTGCGTGTGTGTGTGTGTGTGTGTGTGTGTGAGAGAGAGAGAGAGAGAGAGAGAGAGAGAGAGAGAGAGAGAGATGTGGCTTTTATTAAGAGATGCTTGTTAGTTAATATGTTTAAGTCTATGGATATTTTCTCTGATAATTTAAAATAGCATAATTTATAACCCTTGGAAATCTGTTTATTTTCCCAGGAATTGCACATAAAAGTTAGCTTTACTTCAGGTTCATTTACTTAAAACAATGATAATAACAAAAAAAAAGAAAGCAATAACAAACAAGACCACTCCACCCCCAAAACATACACCCACACATATACAAATGAAGCTTTTACTAGTTAATTCCATTAGTTCTAGCCTGAATTGTAGATAACCAAATTAAGCATCAAGAGGAATATTCTGCTCTGGTCACCCCCCTACAAGGTCATTTGCTTGGCAGTTGGACAATGCTAGACACATGCTAACAGGGTTAATTGCGGCCACACGTAGGTTGTTCTTTTTGGATGACAGGGCACTGCCTTAACATTGATCAGCATACTGTCGTGGGATACTAATTCCGGGCTTCCTTTCAGCCCTGTCCTGACCCGGTGACAGACTGCTGCTACCTCCAGGCCCTCGGACACTCTCGTCTGGGTTTACACCAAGTGTGGGAACAGGCGCAGAGCTGGGTCAGAGGGCATGGAGCCAATGCTGGTACACGCATGTCTCCGCTTTTGTGCTGGCCCTGGCTTCGTCCTACTTTATGCAGATTCCACCTCTGTGAGATCCAGATTGCGCCATATGGGATTCCTGTGTAAAACTAGTGAGGACACATGCCTGTGGGAACTATTCTAATGAAGGACCCACCCAGGCACTGCTGCCTGAATGGTTGCTTTTCCCAGGAGAATTTTTGTAAGGGGGGCTTCGGGGTGACGTCTGGGGGCAAAGACGTTCTCAATGTCTGGGAAAAGAGTTGTGTGTCTAGTTCTTTAGAAAGTGTGTGTATGGAAATGGAAAGTTTTAGGATAGAATTTTCTGGAGTAAAAAAAATTTAATTTGTTTTCTTTGTATGTCTTTTCCCCCTTATTTTTTTTTTTATCTTTTCTGCCCTTTGTTCTCTTTTTTACTATTAATTTTTTGCATGATCATTTGTATTTGCCTTTATCACGTCTGATGTTTGCTTACTTTCCATCTAATTATGCTTAATTTTAAAATAATCACATTTTTATTTTTTCTTTTAATAGATTGTTGTTTATCTGTTCAGCTCACATTTCATTTGCTGCATTCCTTTATCAACCTTCATATATTTGAAATTATATCCTTTTCTCCTATGTTCTATAATTTTGTACATTTCTATTCCTCACCATTGATACTTTTCTCTCTTTCTTTCAACTCTGTTGTTTTTAACTGTCATATGGTATCATTTAATTATTTTTGATAGAAGTATTCATTTTATAACTAAATAAAAATAATAACAACAGACATTCTTTTTGTCTTTCTTTGCTTTCTATTCAATCCTTTCCCCCCACCCTTACCCTTTTTAAGGCATTTCATTTTTTATTTATATTTCTTATCTCAAATATAATTCTTGCTTTCTATTTTATGAATGCATCCATCTCTGAATCTCAGTTTCTCCCTACTCTTTTTACAAATATATTTCTCTTGTTCTCTTGTCTTTCTAGTTTAAGTAAAGTACTTTAGGATTGCAGATTATGTATTTGTTGTGTTTTAATAGTTAGTATCTTCTATATAATGCTACTACTTTTCAGAAGTTGAGATTGAGTCTTGCATAGTTGAAGTACATGTAGTTGGATGATGTGTATAGCGACCTAACTCAATCTCTAGATACATGGTTACTTATGTCACTTATTCATTACTTACTGTAATTCATTACTTACTTTAATTCATTATTAAAAATGTCTCAATGTGTAGTCTGTGCCACTGTGGTTCTGGAAAGTATCTATTCGCTGGTGCCTCTGATTAGCCTGACCTCAGAATTGTCTATTTGAATTAACTCTTTTCTGGAATAGTTGATTCATTTTGGTGGGGCATTTAGAATTTTTTTTTAATAAGAAGGACAATTGTGCACCATGACCATCTTCCTGATGACAACTTTTAAAATAGGCTATAAGAATAAAAATCAAGAGCTAAGATCTACAATGTTTTCTCTGGTTAATGTTTTACAACTTTAATTAAATGGCTTGTCTGTTTTCAAATAACCTTGATCTTTCATAAAGACATATTCCTAGAGTTAGTCTCAGTTCTTTTTATGGCTGGAGATAAAATAATAAGTAGGGCTTTACTTACCTGTGAATGGCATGTTTTACAGGTGCTGAGGAGTCCTTTGGCTTCTCCAAATACCTGTGTTGTACTCTACAGTTAGAGATTCAGTTCTTTAGCATAAGAGGTAGTTTTGTGAGGAAGCCAGCTTTAGGAGAAAATTAGAAACTACAGAGGTTTAGTAGTACTAAAGACATAAGAAATTTGAATTTTGCTTATTATTAGCTCTACTACAAAAGCAACTACTTGCTGTAGAATGAAACCTCTCCTCATCCTTCATTTTCATAATGTATATAGGGCATGGCTTATACATGCTGAACCAGATCAATTATTTTTTTATATTTTGTTGATTTTTTTACAGAGAGGAAGGGAGAAGGATAGAGAGCCAGAAACATCGATGAGAGAGAAACATCAATCAGCTGCCTCCTGCACAACCTCCCACTGGGGATGTGCCCTTAACCAAGGTATGCCCTTGACCGGAATCGAACCTGGGATCCTTGAGTCTAAAGGCCGATGCTCTATCCACTGAGCCAAACTAGTTAGGGCCAGATCAACTTTTATTTGGGCCTCCTTTCACTTTCAAAGAAAGGTTCATCCTACTTCTAGGGAATATGGTAGGGTGGAGGAGATAAGGAGAATATTTTAAGGACAATGTAATATTTATTGCTTTAAAAGTAGTTATTTTATATATTTCATATTTTATTTTTATTTATTGCTTTACTGATTGATTAATTATGTTTATGGCTGTAGTCTCCATTTCTTTCAGTTGGACTTTTTGTTTATTTATCATTACTACTTCTTTTTATAATTGATTCCACTTTGTGTACCATTTTCTATTCTAGAAATAGACATAGTCCTCAAATTTTCTGATCTATTGCCCCATGAAGGGCTGATTCATGGCCTTCTGATGTGTGTGTGTGTGTGTGTGTGTGTGTGTGTGTGTGTGTGTGAATGAGGCCCTGCTTGGAAGAAATCTTTATTCTGGGAGTTATAAAATTTAGAACAAGAGATTAAGGGTTAAACTTTTGCATATGCTTGTACATAACTTTAGATAAGTTATTTTACTTCCCTGAATCTTGGTTTTCTTTTCTATAAAGTAAGGATAGTACTATTTACTTCTTAGGGATATTGTGAAAATTACATGAGATCATGTACTCAAGAGGCCTGGCACAGAATAGAATAAGAATATGGAACTTCCTTTTCTTGTATGGTTTCATTTGAGGTAGGTTATTTTTTTAAAGCGGTTGAGTGATATTATAATACTGTACTTTATTAGTGTAAATATCCATGTTCTTTAGGGGTTAACTTTCCTGGTGCAAATTTACTTCTCATTATCTTTTCCCAGAGTAAAGTCTATGTTGCAGACATCACCTGAGGATAGTCAAGCAATATGGAAGCATTATTCCAAGTTCCATTAGGAAACAATGCTATTGCAAGTCAGTTTCTGGCCATAAGCACAGATTTCCCCAGATTTTCAGGGAAATGGTCATTGATGAATATGGAGTGGACATAATTTTCAATATGTTGAACAAAAGAAAAAAGAGACAGACTTGAATTCCAAACAACCTTCCTGGATCTCTATGAGCCCCCCACGAAGCTCTCAGACACAGCCTCTTTAGGTTCGCAGTGCTCAGTGGTAGATTGTCAAACCAACAACAAGGACTCCCTACGTTCTCTCTCCCAACATCTTGGCTGCACATCACTCCAATCATCTTCCATCAAGGATTCTGGAGAGGAAGAAAACCATACCTTTTCTGAAATCCCTTCCCCTTCTTTTAAAATCAACTAGTTTTTAATGTAGAGATGGTTTTAAATTTTCATTTTGATTCAAACTCATGTAAATGTGACAATATTATTTAGGTTCAATTAGATTTAAAAACTATTAGGGAAATAAACATTTATAATTCCCACTCTATTCTAATTTTGCTTTTTGTCACTGATTCAAACAAAGTTGAAGGTATTACTATAGTAAGATAGTTTTTAAAAAAAGTTATGATTAGGGTAGCTCCAGAGTTGTATTATAAGTTTAAAAGAATACCATGATTCAACATGGATTGGGTGACATTAGAAGAACATTTGGGCAGGGCCCCATCCTATTTGTTGATAGAAGAATTTATAGTGTAGAGATGGGATTGCTTTCTCCTCCTTTCAACTACATTGCTGAAGTAACTTTAAGACTAGTCCACATGCAATGGGACATTTCTGTGGCTGGTTTGGTGCTGGTTATCAGCTAGATCCTGTAGTTTCAATTTTGTTGACAAGAGTAAAGTCAGTTTTTTAATGCCAGGAGCTTGCATGAAGAGGTAGAAAGGGTTTAAAGACTCCTTACACATACCAAGCTGCACCAGTATCCTAAATTTGCTTCACAAGGGTTATATTTGTGTACATTTTTTCAAAAAAGAATTTTAAGCCCTGATTTTCCATCATCAGAGGTGATAAGCTACTATAGAGACTCAATTTGGAGAGTCACTAATCCCCATAAAAGGACAGCAAATAAAGAAGAGAGGTTAAGGTAATTGACTAGAAGCTACACTGTTTTGTTTTGTTTTGGTTTTTTACTGACAGAGAGAATGTTGGCTAAAGGAAGTTCTCTTTATTTTCAGAACCCTTCTACGAAGGAAGAAAGCTTGAACTTGCTATCATACAAAAAAAAAATAATAACCTTGTTTGAAACACAAGTAAGCCAATTAAAGAGATGGCTTCATTCTTTGGACTCCCAGAAGAATGAACATTTTTGTATAAAGGAAATAATGCCCTTAAATACCCAAGTTTTCCATGATCATTTTCTTTTCCATCTAGGTTTCGTTGAGCTGCCACATGTGCATGTACATGCCATGTGTTTATGTATAAGAGGTGCTTCTCTATCAATAGACTAGATTAGCTTTACTCACTGATTTTCTGGAAGTTTATGTGTTAATATATGTGCTTCTGAATTTTCTCTTTTAGGAAAACTGAAATGATTTGACCAAGGTGAAACTTTAAAAACATTTTTATTCCCTGAATAGAAATGACACTCCTCTACTGTTTCTATGTTTTGTTCCTTACTTCTAATATGTAATACACATGAGAACCATCCTGAAAAGTGTTTTTTCTCATTCACATGTTTGGAAGGACATAAGGAACTACTAAGATATCACTGTTTTATTTATTTTTTGCTATTTATTTATTTACCTTTTTTTCTTATTTAATTCTTTATTGTTGAAAGTATTACATATGTCCCATATTTCCCTATTGTCCCCTTTCAAACTGCCTCTGAGCCCAGAGACATAAAAGCATCAAACAATCATCAAACCTCAGATGTCACTGTTTTAGAAACATATTTTACACATAATGTGAATCATAGTTCCTCAGCGTTTGTTTTCTGTATTGCCTTGGAGGATGAGGTAGACTATGCATGATAGGGTACAGATTGTAGGTAAGAAGAAATTTCAAAACATTTAACTAACAAGATCTTGGCTAGGTGCTGAATACTTAGAGGTTTAAAAAATGCTGTTTATTTTATTAAATAATGTTATTATTATTATTATTAAAGATACTAGAGGCATGGTGCATGGATTTTGCACCAGTGAGTCCCTCTGCCTGTCCTGCACCCTCTTGCAATCTGGGACTCTTTGGGGGATGTCGGAGAGCTGGTTTCAGCCCTTTCCCTGCAGGGAGGCAAATGCCTCCCCCCCTCCACCCCAGTGAGTGAATGGGGCCTCTAGTATGCATATAAGATCTTTGGCTAATCTCTTCCCACCCTGCCTCCTTCCCACTTCCCTCTGAGATTCATCAGTCTGTTCCATGTTTCCATGCCTGTGTGTTGAGTGTCTGCCCCCTGGCAGTCAATGGGTGTCATAGTTACCAGTTAAATGGTTGAACAGTTGAACAGTCGAACCGTCACTTAGGCTTTCATATATCTAGACTAGAGGCCCAGTACATGAAAATTCATGCACTTGGGCGGGGGTGGGTGTGTGTGGCACTCAGCCTGGCCTGTGCCCTCTTGCAGTTTGGGACCCTTCAGGGGATGTCTAGCTGACAGCTTAGGCTCACTCCTCAGGGAATTGGGCATACTCTGGCAGTCAGACATCGCTCTGGCAGCTGGGGAGCCCTTGGGGGATGTCCAACTAACAGCTTAGGCCCACTGCTCTGTGCTGGCCAGCCATAAGCTGCTGGCTTCTGGCTGAGTGGTGCTCCCCTTGTGGAAGCTCACTGACCGCCATGGGGCAGCTCCTGTGTTGAGTGTCTACCCTTGGTGGTCAGTTCTCATCATAGTGATTGGTCATTCCTGGTCATTCCGCTGTTAGAGTCAATTTGCATATTACCCTTTTATTATATAGGATTAGAATATGATGGATACCATTGATGCATTCTGTTATGGTAATGACAGTAGAATTACGAAATTCTTTTTAGCCTGACTCTAAATATTTAGGGCAACCACTTTTGCCATGAGTTGGTTATTTCTGAAATGGTATTTCCATTTCAAGAACCCCCAGTGATTACCCAGGGTTTCTCAGCCCAGACAGCACTTTAGAATCACTTAGGAGCATTTACAAAGCAGGTATGCCTAGGGCTCCAACCTGGATTCAAAATCCACATTTGGGGGATGGAACTTCAGTATGTACTAAAAGCTTGCAAGGTGATTAAAATGACAGCAAAGAATGTCAAGAGTCTCTGTTATAAACTATGTTATTTGACCTGTCTGTCTCTTGTTTTCTCTACAGTCTCCAACTCCCACTTTAAAAAATCTTTTTTATATATTTTTTTTTAAAATATATTTTATTGATTTTTCACAGAGAGGAAGGAAGAGGGATAGAAAGTCAGAAACATCGATGAGAGAGAGAGACATCGATCAGCCTCCTCTTGCACACCCCACACTGGAGATGTGCCTGCAAGCAAGGTACATACCCCCGACCGGAATCGAACCCGGGACCTTTCAATCCTCAGGCCGATGCTCTATCCACTGAGCCAAACCAGTCTCTGCTATACTGTTGAAAATAATCCAAATGTCCCTTTATTTTCCCCATTGACTCCTCCCCCTAGGCCTTCACCACACTATTTTCTGTGTACATGTGTTGTGCATATCTATATATATAAAAAGCCAATGTCCATGACGACCATGACAGCCAAATGACCAGTTGCTATGACACCCATTGTAGCCAGTGAACTGCCCAATCAGAGGGTGGGGCTGGCTGGCCAACCTTCCTGCGCCTCCCCTATGCTGGCCTGCCCCTGATCAGACTCTCCCATCCATATCAAGAGTGGGGCTGCACAGAACCTGGACCCCTCCGAGTCCCTGGGATTGAGAATTCTGATGACCCTTCCCAGAGAGTAGAGGTGCCTGACAGGCAGGGACAGGGACCACAGGCCTACAGGGAGCACTGCAAAGTTGGCAAGGAGAGAAGAGACCCTGCTGAGGGAGAGGAGGCAGTCAGTGGACATCAGCCCAGAATCCAGCCCTTCCCCCTGGAGGCAGTGAACCCTCAACCCAGAACCGGAGCCGGAATTGGAAGAGCCTGAGGGAAGCTTCAGGAAGCTCTACATAGAGCTTCACATTGAAAATGAGAGACTTCGTGACACCCTGACTGAGACCATGCTGCGGCTGGCACAGCTCAAGGTGGAGCACACCACACAGAAGCAGGAGCACTTTGCAGAGAGGCTAGCCCTCCTGGAGCTGGGGAGATTTGAGTGCAGGGCCCTGCAGCAGAAGGCTGCTGAGCTGGAAGAGGAGCTGGAGGTCCTGTCCAACCTCTGGGCTGATAACTAGAGCCTCAAGGATGAGAACGTGGCCCTGATCTGTGTTATCAGCAAACTGTCCAAGTGACTCCAGAGGACTTGACCTTGCGCCCACATGTATACATCTGCTTCTGCTATAGGGCTACTGGGGAGTCTCTGAGAAGCCATAACCTTCCTCAGGACCTCCAGGCTGGGAAGGGAGGACAGAGCTCCCAAGAGCCAAGGGGGCCATCTGAGGCCAGGATGGAGATGGGAGGCTGAGCCAGGTAGGGGACCAGGGCTTCAGGCAGGATCAGGAAGTGCCAGGACCAGAGTGGCCACACAGAGGTCCCCTCTCACATGTGCTGCCACAAGTCACCCCTCCTGCCCTGAGCAGGGACCTAAGAATGTGTTAAACAGCCTGCTGGCCTGGGCCAGGTGGGCCTGTTTATAGGGTCCATGTGCAATAGGGAGGGACATCTTCTGTTTTTTGCTGTCCCCTCCCTGACACTGTCTGGGGCAGGGGGAGAAAGTATTTTTGAGATATAGCACACATACCACAAATAAAAGTCGTGAAGTTGCCAAAACAAAACAAAACAAAAACAAAACAAAACAGGTCTACAGGCCAAATACCCCTCCCTTCCCCCTACCAGCTCCACCCCTGATCAGCCTGTCCTACAACAATAGGCCTGCAGCCCCTTCCCCAGCTGGCCCACCCCCTGATCACACCACCTCACCCTAATAGGGGGCAGGGCTGAACAGCCAACCTCTTGCAACCTCTTCCCCTAGCTCTCCATGCCTCCAATGGGCCCGCACTACTCTGGTCAGGTCACAGCCCCTCCCCCTGGCCAGCCCCAACCCTGATTGCCTCCCAACCCCAATAGGGGTGGGCCGGCCAGCCAATCTCCTGCAGTCCCTCCCCCTGCCTGGCCCCACTCCAGATCAGCCCCCTTATCCCGGCTGGCCAACCACTTATGGCCCCTCCCCAGGCCTCTGGCCCCCGATTGGCGCCCTCCACCCCATTTGGGGGTATGGCTGGCCGTCCACTGCCCACAACCCCTTCTTATGGCCAGTCCCACCCCCAATCTGTCCTCCAATCTCAGTCGAGGGTTGGGCCCACCAGCCAACCACCAGTGGCCCCTTACCTCATCCGGCCTGGCCCTGATTGGTCCCTGATTGAGGTGGGCCGGCTGTCCAACCTCCTGCTATCTCCTCCTCCTGACAGGCCCAGCCCGGATCAGCCGTAATGGAGGCCAGGACAGCCAGACCTCACCTGTGTACAAATTTGTGCACTGGGCCTTTAGTATGTATATAAATTCTTTGGTTAATCTTCCCCCAATCCCGCCCTTCCTTCTGAGATTCACCAGTCTGCTCTATGCTTCTATGTCTCTGAATCTAATTTGTTTATTAGTTATTTTGTTCATTTGATTCCACATATGAGTGAGACACTTGTCTTTCTCTAACTGGCTTATGTCACTTTACATAATACTTTCCAGGTCCCTCATGCTACTCCTTTTTTTACAGCTGCATAGCATTCCATGGTATAAATGTACCGCAGCTTTTTTATCCACTCATCTGCTGATGTACCCCTGGGCTGTATCCAGATCTTAGGTATTGTAAATAGCACTGCTATGAACATAGGGGTGCTTATATTCTTTCTGATCGGTATTGCAGGTTTCTTAGACTATATTCCTAGAAATGGGATCTCTGGATCAAATGACAGTTCCATTTTTAAATTTTTGAGGAAACTCCATATTGTTTTCCATAGTGGCTGCACCGGTCTGCATTCCCACCACCAGTGAACTTCAACGCCCTCTTTTGGAATCAGGCTGTTTAAAAATACCTGCCAGGCTCTCTGTGTATCACTAGAGGATTAGCAGTCTTGGCCTACTATTTTCTAATGCTAAGTAGTCCACTTCATGACTTTTTAGAGCTTACTGATTTATCTCTAACTTAAACAATTTTATCATGTTCAATTTCTTTATGATTTGCAGCTCTCAAATCTCTAAGATAAACTCACCAAGAAATTTCTATCATCGTGAATCTTTTGTTGCAGAGCCAGGTTACTGGGGCCTGTGCAAATGCCCTTCATGGCAAGTATCTGTTTTTGGCTTGTTCTTATACTCGGCTCTGCAGTGCTTTTCTGTCTCTCTTTGCTATGACCTTTGGGATTTTTATATTTTTCACATGATACTTCCCATGAAAGTGGGTTTACCTTTCCTTTAATTTTCTTAAAGGGACATTTTTTTAAAATATACTTTTTATTGATTTTTTAAAGAGAGGAAGGGAGAGGGATAGAGTGTTAGAAACAGATGAGAGAGAAACATTGATCAGCTGCCTCTTGCACATCCCTACTGGGGAAGTGCCCACAACCAAGGTACATACCATTGACCGGAATCTAACCTGGGACCTTTCAATCCACAGACCGACACTCTATCCAAACTGGTTTTGGCTTAAAGGAAAATTTTTTAACAAGGACTATTATTTACCCTCTAACATTTATCTTTTCTTATAATTGTCAGTGTTTAGTTTCGTTATTGTTTTTTGAATCTTAGAACTTTAGGCCTTCTTTATAACCACATTATTTCTGAATAGGGCAAGAGTGGAAGAATTTAAACTCTTGAACAATGGTACTTTTCAAAGAGGGTATTGGTAAGATGCAGATTATTTCAGATATAGTAAGGGTTAGACAGGCTACGAAGGCGTTCTCACCTCTCATAACTTATAAGTGAAACAGGGGATTCATTAACATAAAAGACACCAACCATGGTCCCATAGTCCTAGAACTAATGAACACATAATAAATCCCAGCTCTCTTCAGCAAATTCCAAATGTTATAAGCTAAAGAAACGCTGTCTTACAATCCATCAGTTTCTGTCTCACCTTGATAGCAGTCATGAATGCCTTCCGATGCCAAAGCAGGGCAGAGTTGTAATTCAAAAAGAGTAAGATTTTCAGGCCTTGAAAAACCATTTTGGATTTATGGAGCAGAATCAAAATTTTATTTCTTCTCCCAAGCGTGAAACTAAAAAAAAAAAAAATAAGGGGGCCATATGGGATCTTACCTGCCTTGCCTTCACAGGAATGCAGCAGACGGCAATGTTCTTTTATGGGCCTCCAATGCATCAACCCAAACTTTTTCACTTTTGAGACTCATAATATATAAATATTCAAGAATCCCTCAAGTTGTCTTAACTTGAATTTGTCATACTGACTCGGTCGAGTGGATAATGAGGCCCGTTCCGCTCATCCAGTTAATTACTCTCTGCCGATGGGTGTGCTCTGCTGCTTCAGACAGTTTTGCTGTCTGAAGTATTTACCACGGTCTCAGCTTTGGGGATTGCTAGGAGCCTCGTATCTTTTGTTATTTAACATCATCTCCTGGTATCCTCCTGACAAACAGTGATCATCTCTGAGACACTAAATGCTGTCTTTGGGATGATGAAAAACTTGTACCTAAGGAACTATTTTAAAACTTTCTATTAGCTGAAGACATGTTCCTGATTTTCTGTGCAAGACATGATTAAATGTTCGATTTATAACTTAATTTAGGAATGCATTATGTAACATACTCTTAAAGACTGTGATGGAGCAAATACAAGTTTTCCTGAACTAAAGTGAAATGAGACTAAATATATTCAGTAGTTCAGTCCACTGTTAGAAATAAAAGTTTTTCTCCATGGGTAAAAATAGTAGCCCTGTGTGGATTGAGACTGGAACATGCTTATTATACAGGGATAACAATCAATTTAGAAGATAAAAATCTTTTTTTAGA